>JAUMJL010002527.1:0-12810 GCA_033558185.1 Dromococcyx pavoninus | reverse complement strand
CCCACTCATTAAATCCCCCCCTCAGGGCATTAATTACCCTCCCCCCCTCTCTCTGTCCCCCTTTGTTCCCTCCGCGCCCTCCTCCCAATCATTAATTACCCCCCCAATCATTAATTACCCCCCCCAATCATTAATTCCCCCCCCCCCCTCACCACGATCGTTCCGGTCACTTCCGCAAAAGCCTCCTGAGGTCACGTGAGCCCCTTGTCACGTGACGGCGCTTCCGGCCGCCGCGGCCGCGCCCTCTTCCGGCAGTGAAACCATAGAGAGGAGAGGCTGGAGCGGCCGCTTCCGGGTGGGGCGGGGGAGAGAGCGCGCCCCCCGGCGGAGGGGGGGGGGAAGGCTGGGAGGTACCGGGGGATACTGGGCTGGACTGGGATGGTCTCGGAACGTACTGGGGGGAACTGGGACACGTGACCCCTGGCGGTGCGGATGTACTGGGGGATAATGGAACATATTGGGAGATGCTGGAACATACTGGGAGACAGTGGGAGATACTGGGATGTACTGGGATGAACTGGAAGGTACTGGAAAGGATATGAAACTATACTGGGGGACACTGGGACAGACTGGAATATACAGGGATGAAGTGGGAAGGACTCAATATACTGAGGAGTGGGAACTGGGCATACTGGGAGCCCTGACACTGGGAACTGGGCACAACTTCCCCCCACCCCAGTTTAACCAGTACCTCCCAGTTTACCCACCCCCACCTAGTTTAATCACCCCCTCCCAGTTTAACAACCCCTTCCCCAGTTCAAGGAGCTTCCAGCCCAGTTCAATCCCTCCCTTCATCCCCGTTCAACCAGTCCCTTCCCAGTTTGAACACTCCCTCCTTTATCGACTCCCCCATTCCCAGTCCAACCCTCCCAATTCCCAGTTAAACCAGTCCATTCCAGTGCAACCACCCACCTCCACACCCAGTTAAACCAGTCCCTCCCAATTCAACAACCCCCCCCAATCCCAGTTAAACCAGTCCCTCCCAGTTCAACCAGTCCCTCCCAGTTCAACCCCACCACATTCCCAGTTCACTTCCACTCAGTCTCCCCACAATCCCAGTTAAACCAGTCCCTCCCATTCCAGTCCCCGACCATTCCCAACCCAGTTCAACCACCCCCCTATTCCCAGTTCAATCAGTCCCTTCCATTCCCAGTGTCCCCCCTCATTCCCAGCCCCCTCCAGTCCCAGTTCCCCCCCATTTCCGACTCCCCCCCGTCTCCCCCCCATTCCCAGCTCACCCAGTCCCTCCCAGTCCCCCCATTCCCAGTCCCTCTCCATTCTCACTCCCCCCCTCCCCCCCAATCCCAGTCCCTCCCAGTCTCCCCCATTCCCTGTTCACCCCTCCCATCCCACTCCCCCCCATTCCCAGTTCACCTCCCCATCCCCAGTCCCACCCATTCCCAGTTCAACCAGTCCCTCCCAGTCCCCCCCATTCCCTGTTCACCCCTCTCAACCAACTCCTCCCCCATTCCCAGTCCCTCCCCATTCCCAGTCCCCCTCCATTCCAACTCCCTCCCCTATTCCCAGTCACCCCTCATTTCCACTCCCCCCCATTCCCAGTCCCTCCCAGTCTCCCTTCCATTCCCAGTTCACCTCCCCATCCCCAGTCCCGGCCATTCCCAGTTCACCCAGTCCCCCCTTCCCAGTTCAGCCAGTCCCTCCCGGTCCCCCCCAGATTCCCAGTCCCCCCCAATTTCCACTGCCACCCCATTCCCAGTGCCCCCAGTCTCAGTCCCCCCGTTCCCACTACCCCCAGTCCCCCCAATTCCCACTCCATTCCCACTCCCCCCATTCCCAGTCCCCCCCCATTCCCAGTCCCTCCCAGTCTCCCCTCCATTCCCAGTTCACCTCCCCATCCCCAGTCCCGCCCATTCCCAGTTCACCCAGTCCCTCCCAGTCCCCCACCAATTTCCACTGCCACCCCATTCCCAGTGCCCCCAGTCTCAGTCCCCCTGTTCCCAGTCCCCCCATTTCCACTCCATTCCCACTCCCCCCATCCCCAGTCCCATTTCCACTCCCCCCCCACTCCCAGTCCCTCCCAGTCTCCCTTCCATTCCCAGTTCACCTCCCCATCCCCAGTCCCGGCCATTCCCAGTTCACCCAGTCCCCCCTTCCCAGTTCAGCGAGTCCCTCCCGGTCCCCCCCAGATTCCCAGTCCCCCCCAATTTCCACTGCCACCCCATTCCCAGTGCCCCCAGTCTCAGTCCCCCCGTTCCCACTACCCCCAGTCCCCCCAATTCCCACTCCATTCCCACTCCCCCCATTCCCAGTCCCCCCCCATTCCCAGTCCCTCCCAGTCTCCCCTCCATTCCCAGTTCACCTCCCCATCCCCAGTCCCGCCCATTCCCAGTTCAGCCAGTCCCTCCCAGTCCCCCACCAATTTCCACTGCCACCCCATTCCCAGTGCCCCCAGTCTCAGTCCCCCCGTTCCCAGTCCCCCCAGTCCCCCCATTTCTACTCCATTCCCACTCCCCCATTCCCAGTGCCCCCAGTCCCCCCCCCATTCCCAGTCCCATTCCCAGTCTCCCCCAGTCACACACCGGTTCGGGGGTGGGGGAGGGGGGTCACTGGTCGCCCTTTATTCGCAGTTGGGGGAGGGGTGGGGGGAGGTGTTTTGGGGTCAGAGCCGGGGAGGGGGGGGGAGGGGAGGGGGGGAGAGGGGCCCCCCAATAAATAGGGGGGGTCGGGGGGGTCACTTGAGGCAGCGCTCGAAGTAGGTGGCCCCCACGTAGCCCCCCCGCAGCGAGCGCTGCACGTTCTGCTCGAAGAGGCGGCGGTTGCTCTGCAGGACCTCGGCCGCCTCCTTGTTCAGGGGGTCCTCGGGGTTCGGCTCCTGTGAAAGGAGAGGAGGGGGGGAGAGATGGTGAGGGACCTGGAAACCCACCCACAACTTCAGGAGGAACCTCAAGAGTTGAAGAGGAACCTCAAAAACCACCCAAAAGTTCTTGAGGAACCACAAAAGTTCAAGAGGAACCTCAAAAACCACCCAAAGGTTCTTGAGGAACCTCAAAATCCAGCCCAGAAGTTCATGAAGAACCTCAAAAGTTGAAGAGGAACCTCAAAAAAACACCCAAAAGCTCTTGAGGAACCTCAAAAGTTCAAGAGGAACCTCAAAAAACACCCAAAAGTTCATGAGGAACCTCAAAATCCGGCCCAAAAGTTGAAGAGGAACCTCAAAAACCACCCAAAAGTTCTTGAGGAACCTCAAAATCCGGCCCAAAAGTTCATGAGGAACCACAAAAGTTCAAGAGGAACCTCAAAAACCACCCAAAAGTTCATGAGGAACCTCAAAATCCAGCCCAGAAGTTCATGAAGAACCTCAAAAGTTGAAGAGGAACCTCAAAAAAACACCCAAAAGCTCTTGAGGAACCTCAAAAGTTGAAGAGGAACCTCAAAAGTTCAAGAGGAACCTCAAAAACCACCCAAAAGTTCATGAGGAACCTCAAAATCTGGCCCAAAAGTTGAAGAGGAACCTCAAAAACCACCCAAAAGTTCTTGAGGAACCACAAAAGTTCAAGAGGAACCTCAAAAACCACCCAAAGGTTCTTGAGGAACCTCAAAATCCGGCCCAAAAGTTCATGAGGAACCTCAAAGGTTCATGAGAAACATCAAAAAACACCCAAAGGTTCTTGAGGAACCTCAAAAGTTGAAGAGGAACCTCAAAAAACACCCAAAAGCTCTTGAGGAACCTCAAAATCCGGCCCAAAGTTCATGAGGAACCTCAAAAGTTCAAATGGAACCTCAAAAGTTAAAGAGGAACCTCAAAAAACCACCCAAAAACTCTGGAGGAACCACAAAAGTTCAAGAGGAACCTCAAAAACCACCCAAAAGTTCATGAGGAACCTCAAAATCCAGCCCAGAAGTTCATGAAGAACCTCAAAAGTTGAAGAGGAACCTCAAAAAAACACCCAAAAGCTCTTGAGGAACCTCAAAAGTTCAAGAGGAACCTCAAAAAACACCCAAAAGTTCATGAGGAACCTCAAAATCCGGCCCAAAGTTCATGAGGAACCTCAAAAGTTGAAGAGGAACCTCAAAAGTTGAAGAGAAACCTCAAAAACCACCCAAAAGTTCTTGAGGAACCTCAAAGGTTCATGACGAACATCAAAAAACACCCAAAAGCTCTTGAGGAACCTCAAAAGTTCAAGAGGAACCTCAAAAACCACCCAAAGGTTCTTGAGGAAGCTCAAAATCCGGCCCAAAAGTTCATGAGGAACCTCAAAGGTTCATGAGAAACATCAAAAAACACCCAAAGGTTCTTGAGGAACCTCAAAAGTTGAAGAGGAACCTCAAAAAACACCCAAAAGCTCTTGAGGAACCTCAAAATCCGGCCCAAAGTTCATGAGGAACCTCAAAAGTTCAAATGGAACCTCAAAAGTTAAAGAGGAACCTCAAAAAACCACCCAAAAGCTCTTGAGGAACCTCAAAAGTTCAAGAGGAACCTCAAAAAACACCCAAAAGTTCATGAGGAACCTCAAAATACAGCCCAGAAGTTCATGAGGAACCTCAAAATACAGCCCAGAAGTTCATGAGGAACCTCAAAATACAGCCCAGAAGTTCATGAGGAACCTCAAAAGTTGAAGAGGAACCTCAAAAAACACCCAAAAGCTCTTGAGGAACCTCAAAAGTTGAAGAGGAACCTCATAAACCACCCAAAAGTTCATGAGGAACCTCAAAATCCAGCCCAGAAGTTCATGAAGAACCTCAAAAGTTAAAGAGGAACCTCAAAAAACCACCCAAAAGCTCTTGAGGAACCTCAAAAGTTCAAGAGGAACCTCAAAAAACACCCAAAAGTTCATGAGGAACCTCAAAATCCGGCCCAAAAGTTGAAGAGGAACCTCAAAAACCACCCAAAAGTTCTTGAGGAACCTCAAAATTCGGCCCAAAAGTTGAAGAGGAACATCAAAAAACACCCAAAAGCTCTTGAGGAACCTCAAAAGTTCAAGAGGAACCTCAAAAAACACCCAAAAGTTCATGAGGAACCTCAAAAGTTGAAGAGGAAACTCAAAATCCAGCTCAAGAGTTCTTGAGAAACCTCAAAATCCAGCCCAGAAATTCTTGAGGAACCTGAGAAGTTCAAGAGGAACCTCAAAAGCCACCCAAGAGCTCTTGAGGAACCTCAAAGGTTCAAGAGGAACCTCAAAAACCACCCCAAAGTTCTTGAGGAACCTCAAAATCCAGCCCAGAAGTTCATGAGGAACCTCAAAAGTTCCTCAGGGCCTCCCGAGGCCGCCAGGTGCCACCTCGGGGTCTCTGGAGGCCACCAAGGGCCCCTGGAAGATGTCCCAAGCCCACCAGGTGTCCCCAGGGCTCACCAGGAAGAGGTACTGGAGGCCGTAGATGATGGAATTTATCGTCAGGACGGGCTTCCAGTCCTCCCTGTGGAGAAAGTCCTGGTCAGGGGGGGCCACCACGGCCACCTTCATGGCCACCATGGCCACCATGGCCACCACGGTCACGTCTGAGGTGCGCGGGGTTCCCCTCGTTGTCCAATCTCAGGAGATCTTCAGAGGTGGATGAAGGACGTGGTGGTGGTGGTGGTGGTGGCCACCATGGACATGGCCATGGTGGCCACCTCAGAGGTGGTGCCGGTGGTGGTGGTGGCCACCACTGATGTGGTGCTGGTGGCCACCATGGACATGGTGATGGTGGTGGCCACCTGAGAGGTGGTGATGGTTCTGATGGTGGCCACCGTTGACGTGGTGCTGGTGGCCACCATGGACGTGGTGATGATGGTGACGGTGGTGGCCACCTCAGAGGTGGTGCCGGTGGCCCCCTGGGCCGTGGTGGCCACGGGGTCCTCACCTGAGGATGTTGAGGCAGACGTTGCCCTCCAGGTCGATGTTGGGGTGATAGACCATGGTCTCACACTTCACCTTGGGGGGGTCGTGGGGGTAGCCCTGGCCGACCTGCGGAGGGGACCACGAGTCACGGCCACCTGGTGGCCACCCAACCCCTGTCCCAGCCCAAAGGTGGACCCTTGGGCTACCAACCACGTCCTGGTGGCCACCAAGCGTCTTAACCCCACTGGTCCTCTCCTGGTGGCCACCAAGTCCCTCTACCCCACTGGCCATGTCCTGGTGGCCACCCAGTCCCTGTCCCAGCCCAAAGGTGGACCCTTGGGCTACCAACCACGTCCTGGTGGCCACCAAGTCTCTTAACCCCACTGGTCCCCTCCTGGTGGCCATCAAGGCTCCCAACCCCACCTGTCACCTCCTGGTGGCCACCAAGTCCCTACCCCAGCCCGAAGGTGGACCCCTGGGCTACCAACCACGTCCTGGTGGCCACCAAGTCTCTTGACCCAACTGGTCACATCTTGGTGGCCACCAAGTCATCTCAGCTCCCAGTGGCCACCAGCCCCTGCCCCAGCCTAAAGGTGGACCCCTAGGCTACCAACCACATCCTGGTGGCCATCAAGGCTCCCAACCCCTCTGGTCACCTCCTGGTGGCCACCAAGTCCCTGTCCCAGCCTAAAGGTGGACCCTTGGGCTACCAACCACGTCCTGGTGGCCACCAAGTCTCTCAACTCTACTGGTCATGTCCTGGTGGCCACCAAGTCATCTCGGCTCCCAGTGGCCACCGGTCCCCTCCTGGTGGCCACCAGTCCCTACCCGAGCCCAAAGAGTGGACCCCTGGGCTACCAACCACATCCTGGTGGCCACCAAGTCTCTCGACCCAACTGGTCACATCTTGGTGGCCACCAAGGCTCCCAACCCCACTGGTCCCCTCCTTGGTGGCCCAAGGGGGGGGATTTGGTAGCCCAACGAGGAGATTTAGTAGCCCAAGGGGGGGGGGTGGTAGCCCAAGGAGGGGGTTTGGTTGTCCAAAGGGGGGATTTGGTGGCCCAAGGGGGGGGTTTGGTTCCCAAGAGGGGGGGGGTTGGTGGCACTGGGGTGGGATCTGGTGGCCCAAGGGAGGGGTTTGGTGGCCCAAGGGGGGGATTTGGTGGCCCAAAGGAAGGATTTGGTGGCCCAAGGGGGGGGGTTGGTGGCCCAAGGGGGGGTTTGGTGGCCCAAGGGGGGGTTTGGTGGCCAAGGGGGGGATTTGGTGGCCAAGGGGGGGATTTGTGGCCCAAAGGAGGGGATTTGGTGGCCCAAGGGAAGGGTCTGGTGGCACTGGGGTGGGATCTGGTGGCCCAAGGGAGGGGTTTGGTGGCCCAAGGGAGGGGGTTTGGTGGCCCAAAGGGGGGGTTTGGTGGCCATGGGGTGGGATCTGGTGGCCCAAGGGAGGGGTTTGGTTGCCTAAGGGGGGGATTTGGTGGCCAAAGGGGGGGGGGGATTTGGTGGCCAAAGAGGGGGGTTGGTGGCCCAAGGGGGGGGGGGGGGGTTGGTTGCCCAAAGGGGGGATTTCATTGCCCAAGGGGGGGATTTGGTGGCCAAAGGGGGGGGATTTGGTGGCCCAATGGGGGAATTTGGTGGCCAAAAGGGGGAATTTGGTGGCCAAAAGGGGGAATTTGGTGGCCAAAAGGGGGGATTTGGTGGCCAAAAGGGGGGGGGAGTTGGTGGCCCAAGGGGGGGAGTTGGTGGCTAAGGGGGGGATTTGGTGGCTGGGGGGGGGGGGGGGGGGGGGTTGGTGGCCCAAGGTGGGGGGTTGGTTGCCCAAAGGGGGGATTTCGTTGCCCAAGGGGGGAATTTGGTGGCTGGTGGCTGGGGGGGGGGGGGGGGGGTTTGGTGGCCCAAGGGGGGGGGGGGGGTGGTGGCCCGGAGGGGGGAGTTGGTGGCCCAAGGGGGGGATTTGGTTGCCCAAGGGGGGGGTTTCTGACCTTGAAACTGAAGACGAATTTTCCACCCTTGTAGAAACCCTGAGGGGGGAAAAAAGAGACCTCAGGGGGGGGAAGGGGGGGACAAACGGACACCGGGGGGGGGGGGACAGAGGGACAAGGGGGGGGGGGACGGACAGGGAATGGGAATTCCGGGGGGGGGAGGGGGAGATCCTGGGAGTGGGGGAAAGGAATTGGGGGGGGGAAATGGGAATTGTG
This sequence comes from Dromococcyx pavoninus, assembly GCA_033558185.1. Classification (NCBI taxonomy): domain Eukaryota; kingdom Metazoa; phylum Chordata; class Aves; order Cuculiformes; family Neomorphidae; genus Dromococcyx; species Dromococcyx pavoninus. The sequence goes on along the minus strand of JAUMJL010002527.1, from coordinate 4,835 downwards.
GGAGTGGGATAGGGGCGAGGGGGGGGCAGGGAATGGGAACTGAGGGGGGAATGGGGGGCAGGGAATGGGGGGGAAGGATCCTGGGATTGGGGGGGGGGAAGGGAATGGGAATTCCGGGGGGGACCTCGTCGGGGCAGATGTGGAGCCGGAAGTGCAGGAGATCGTCCTGATCCGAGAAGTCGATCTCACAGGTCTTGGGCAGATTCAGCTCGTTGATGTCTGGGGAGAGAGGACCAAACTGGGCCAAACTGGGACCAGACTGGGCCAAACTGGGACCAAATTGGGGACAAACTGGGACAAACGGGGGACAAACTGGGACTAAACTGGACCAAACTGGGCACAAACTGGGACCAAACTGGGGACAAACTGGGACCAAACTGGGGACAAACTGGGGCCCAAACTGGGCCCAAACTGGGGACAAACTGGGACCAAACTGGGACCAAACTGGGGACAAACTGGGGACAAACTGGGGACAAACTGGGCCAAACTGGGGACCAAACTGGGACCAAACTGGGGACAAACTGGGACCAAACTGGGGACAAACTGGGGACAAACTAGGACTAAACTGGACCAAACGGGGGATAAACGGGGGACAAACGGGGCACAAACTGGGCACAAACTGGGACCAAATTGGGGACAAACTGGGGACCAAACTGGGACTAAACTGGGACCAAACGGGGACAAACTGGGGACAAACTGGGGACAAACTGGGACTAAACTAGGCCAAACTGGGACCAAACTGGGACCAAACTGGGGACAAACTGGGGACAAACAGGGGACCAACTGGGCCAAACTAGGGCCAGACTGGGACCAAACTGGGCCCAAACGGGGGACAAACTGGGGACCAAACTGGGACCAAACTGGGGACCGAACTGGGGCCAGACTGGGGACGAACTGGGGCCAGACTGGGGACAGACTGGGGCCAGACTGGAGACAGACTGGGGACCAAACTGGGGACCAAACTGGGACTAAACTGGGACCAAACGGGGACAAACTGGGACCAAACTGGGGACAAACTGGGGACAAACTGGGGACAAACTGGGACTAAACTGGGCCAAACTGGGACCAAACTGGGGAAAAACAGGGGACCAACTGGGCCAAACTACGGCCAGACTGGGACCGAACTGGGGACCGAACTGGGGACCGAACTGGGGCCAAACTGGGGCCAAACTGGGGACAGACTGGGACTAAACTGGGACCAAACGGGGACAAACTGAGACCAAACTGGGGACAGACTGGGACTAAACTGGGCCAAACTGGGACCAAACTGAGACCAAACTGGGGACAAACTGGGACTAAACTGAACCAAACTGGGCACAAACTGGGACCAGACCGGGGCCAAACTGGGACCAAATTGGGGACAAACTGGGGCCAAATGGGGGACAAACTGGGCCAAACGGAGGACAAACTGGGACTAAACTGGGCACAAACTGGGCACAAACTGGGACCAGACCGAGGACAAACTGGGACCAAATTGGGGACAAACTGGGGACCAAACTGGGCCAAACGGGGGACAAACTGGGCCAAACGGGGGACAAACTGGGACCAAACTGGGGACAAACTGGGACTAAACTGGGCCAAACTGGGACCAAACTGGGGACAAATTGGGCCAAACTGGGGCCAGACTGGGGCCAAACGGGGCCCAAACAGGAGACAAACTGGGACCAGACTGGGGACCGAACTGGGGACAAACTGGGGACAAACTGGGGCCAGACTGGGGACAAACTGGAGCCAAGGTGGGGCCACTCTGGGATCAGACCACGGGTCAAACTGGGGCCAGGGTGTGACCAAACTGGGACCAAACTGGGGCCACACTGGGACCAAACCAGGGACAAACTGGGACCAAACCAGTGCCAAACTGGAGTCAAAGTGGGACAAAACTGGAACCAAACTGGGAACAAACTGGGAACAAACCGGGGCTACACTTGGGACCAAACTGGGGCCAAACTGGAATCAAACTGGAACAGGACAGTGCCAAACTGGGACCAAAATGGGGCCACACTGGAGCCAAACTGGGACAAAACTGGGGCCAGAGCGGGGCCAAACTGGGACCAAGCCAAGCCCCAAACTGGGACCAGACTGGGGCCCCAAACTGGAGACAAACTGGGACCAAGGCGGGACCAAACTGGGACCAGTCTGGAGCCCCAAACTGGGATGGGTCTAGAGCCCAAACTGGGACCTTACTGGAACCAGTTTGTGCTTTCCACTGGGACCAGTCCAGGCCCCAAACTGGGACCAATCCAGGTTCCTTACTGGGACCAGTCTGTGCCCCCCACTGGGACCTTACTGGGATGGTGGGGGAGGGGTGGTCCCAGTCCATCCCAGTGCCCCCAACAGATGTGAGGGGGTGGTATCCCAGTAGCTCCCAGTTGCTCCCAGTCCCTCCCAGTGCCCCCAGTAGAAGGATGGGGGGGTTCTCCCAGTGTCCCCAGTCCCTCCCAGGGTGTCTCCCAGTGAGTCCCCAGTCCTTCCCAGTCCCTCCCAGTCAATGCCAGTGCCCCCCAGCAGAAGGATGGGAGGGGTCTCCCAGTGTCCCCAGTCCTTCCCAGTGCCCCCCAGGGTGTCTCCCAGCAAGTCCCCAGTCACTCCCAGTGCCTTCCAGTGCCCCCAGTAGAAGGATGGGGGGGTTCTCCCAGTGTCCCGTCCCTCCCATTTCCCCCAGTCATGTCCAGTCCCTCCCAGTGCCCCCCAGTCACTCCCAGTGCCCCCCAGTCCCTCCCAGTGCCCCCCAGTCCCTCCCAGTGCCCCCCAGTCACTCCCAGTGCTCCCCAGGGTGTCTCCCAGTCCCACTCAATGCCCCCAGTATAAGGATGGCCGAGTTCTCCCAGTATCGCCAATTACTCCCAGTATTTCCCAGTCCCTCCCAGTCCCTCCAGTAGAAGGATAGGGGGGATTCCCAGTGCCCCCCAATCCCTCCCAGTCCCCCCAGTCCCATGAGTAGACGGATAAGGGGGTTCTCCCAGTGTCCCCACTCCCTCCCAGTCCCTCCCAGTGCCCCCAGTACAAGGTTGGGGGGAGGGTTCCCAGTGTCCCCAGTCCCTCCCATTTCCCCCAGTGCCCCCACTAGAAGAATGGGGGGGTTCTCCCAGTGTCCCCAGTCCCTCCCAGTGCCCCCAGTACAAGGTTGGGGGGAGGGTTTCCAGTGTCCCCAGTCCCTCCCATTTCCCCCAGTGCCCCCAGTAGAAGAATGGGGGGGTTCTCCCAGTGTCCCCACTCCCTCCCAGTCCCTCCCAGTGCCCCCAGTAGAGGGACGGGGGGGTTCTCCCGGTGTCCCCAGTGCCCCCCAGTCCCTCCCAGTCCCACCCAGTACAAGGATGCGGGGGGTTTCCTGGTGTCCCCACTCCCTCCCAGTCCTGCAGAAGAAGGATAGGGGGATTCTCCCAGTCCCCCCCAGTCCCTCCCAGTAGAAGGACTGGGGGCTTTTCCCGATGTCCCCAGTCCCCTCCGGTGCCTCCCAGTGTCCCCAGTCCCTCCCAGTCACGTCCAGTCCCTCCCAGTACCCCCCAGGGTGTCTCCCAGTGAGTCCCCAGTCCCCCCAGTGCCCCCAGTAGAAGGATGGGGGGGGAGGGGGTACCGCTGTCCCCACTCCTTCCCACTCCCTCCCAGTCCCCCCAGTATAAGGATAGGGGGGGTTTCTCGGTGTCCCCAGTTACTCTCAGTCTTTCCCAGTGCCTCCCAGTCACTCCCATTGAGTCCCAGTCCCTCCCAGTGCCCCCAGTAGAAGTATGGGGGGGGGGTTCCCGGTGTCCCCAGTCCCTCCCAGTCCCTGCCAGTGCCCCCCCGTCACTCCCAGGGTGTCTCCCAGTTACTCTCAGTCTATCCCAGTGCCTCCCAGTCACTCCCATTGAGTCCCAGTCCCTCCCAGTGCCCCCAATACAAGGACGGGGGGATTCTCCCAGTGTCCCCAGTCCCTTCCAGTCCTTCCCAGTCCCTCCCAGTGCCCCCCCCACCTTTCTGCACCCTCAGCTGCGCCGCCGAGGCCTTCTTGCAGGAGCCGCGGGTCCCGCCCGCCGATTCCTCCTCCTTCTTCTGCTGCTTCAACGTGAACAGTTTGATCATCGTGGGGGCCGGGCGGGCGGGGCCCCCCCCGCGGGGGACCGGGGGGGTCCGGACGGAGCGGGGGGAACCGGGCTCGGGGCTGCGGGGGGGGGGGAAGAGAAACCGGGAGCGGGCGGGAGCGGCGCCCTCGGGGCTCCCGGAAACGCTTCGGGGGCTTCCGGAGAGGGGGGCGGGGCCTCCGCGGGCCGCTTCGGCTCCTTCCGGTGAGGCTTCGGGGGAGGCTTCGGTTGTTTCCGGAGAGACTTCGGCTCCTTCCGGAGCGACTTCGGCTCCTTCCGGTGAGGCTTCGGGGGCTTCCGGAGAGGGAGGGGGCGGAGACAAGGTGGGGCCTCCTCGACCGGCTTCGGCTCCTTTCGGAAACGCTTCGGGGGCTTTCGGGGAGAGGGGTCTGGGCCTCCGCGAGCCGCTTCGGCTCCTTCCGGAGAGGCTTCGGCTGTTTCCGGAGAGGGGGGGGGAGGGAGAGCGGGGCCTCCGCGAGCGGCTTCGGGTGTTTCCGGAGAGGCTTCGGCTCCTTCCGGAAACGCTTCGGGGCGGCTTCAGGTCTTTCCGGAACGGCTTCGGCTCCTTTCGAAAAAGCTTCGGGGGTTTCCGGAGGGGGAAGGGGAGGAGGGGAGGAGGGAGTTCGGGGCCTCCTGGAGCGGCTTCGGCTGTTTCCGGAAACGTTTCGGTTGTTTCCGAATCCACTTCGCCTCTTTTCGGTGCGGTTTCGGGTGTTTCCGGAAGGGCTCGGCCGCTTCCGGGGTTCCTCCAGCCAATCAGCGGAGGAGGCGGGGCCT
>JAUMJL010002526.1:0-14795 GCA_033558185.1 Dromococcyx pavoninus | reverse complement strand
GGGTTTCTATGGGTGCCTATGGGGTCCCTATGGGGCACTATGGGTCTCCTTGGGGTCTCTGTGGGTCCCTATGGTCTCTATGCCTCTCTATGGTCCTTATGGGTTCCTATGGGTCCCTATAGGCTCCTGTGGGTCTCTATGGGTCCCTGTGGGTCTCTACAGTTCCTATGGGTGCCTATGGTCCCTATAGATCTCTATGGGTGTCTGGGGTCCCGGGGGGTCTTTATGGCCTCTATGGGTCTCTACGGTCTCTATGGGCTCCTATGGGTCCCTATAGGCCCCTGTAGGTCTCTGTGGGTCCCTATGACTCCCTATAGATCTCTATGGGTGTCTGGGTTCCCTATGGGTCTCTATGGTTCCTATGGGTCCCTATAGGCTCCTGTGGGTCCCTATGGGTCCTTATAGATCTCTATGGGTGTCTGGGGTCTCTATAGGTCCCTGTGAGTCCCTATGGGTCCCTGTGGTCCCTGGAGGTCTCTGTGGGTCTCTATGGGTTTTTGTGGGTCTCTATGGTTCCTATGGGTCCTATAGGTCCCTATGGGTTCCTGTGGGTCTCTATGGGTGTCTGTGGGTCCCTATGGGTGTCTGTGGTCCCTGGGGTTCTCTGTGGGTCTCTGTGGGTCCCTATGGGTCTCTATAGGTCCCTGTGGGTCTCTATAGGTCTCTGTGGTTCCTATGGGTCTCTGTGGTCCCTGGGGGTCTCTGTGGGTCCCTATGGGTTCCTGTGGGTCTCTATGGGTCCTTGTCAGTCTCTATAGCTCCTTCTGGGTCCCTATGGGTCTCTGTGGTTCCCTATGGGTCCCTATGGGTCTCTACAGTCCTTGGGGGTTCCTATGGTCCCTATAGGTCCCTATGGGTCTCTGTGGTTCCCTATGGGTCCCTATGGGTCTCTATGGTTCCTATGGATCCCTGTCAGTCCCTGTGGGTTTCTATGGGTCCCTGTGGGTCTCTATGGTTCCTATGGTTCTCTATGGGTCCTTGTCGGTCTCTATAGGTCCTTCTGGGTCCCTATGGGTCTCTGTGGTTCCCTATGGGTCCCTATGGGTCTCTACAGTCCCTGGGGGTTCCTATGGTCCCTATGGGTCCCTAGGGGTCTCTATGGTTCCTATGGGTCCCTGTCAGTCCCTGTGGGTTTCTATGGGTCCCTGTGGGTCTCTATAGGTCTCTATGGTTCCCATGGGTCTCTATGGTTCCCTATGGTCCCTATGGGTCCCTATGGGTCCCCGTGGGTCCGTCCCGCTATGGGGCAGCCCCATAACCCCCCTCATCTGTGCCCCACAGCGCTGAGCCCGGCGCTGAACTTGGCCTCCCAGACGCTGGCGTCCCAGTGCCTGCAGCTCTCGGGGCTCTTCACCCCCCAGACCCTGTGAGTGGGGGGCGGGGGTGGGGGGTGGGGGGTGGGGGTGGGGTGGGGGGGGACCCCCGAGAGTGGGGGGAGGGGATGGCGGGAGGGACCCAGGGGTTGGGGGGGGAGGGGGGAACCAAAGTGGGGGGGAACCAAAGTGCAGGGGTGAGGTGGTGAGGGGGAAGGGAAAGGAGGAGGCACCGAGGGAACATGGGGGGACGGAAATGGGGGGACACCGGGGGGGGGGGAATTGGGAAGGGGGAGGGGGAATGGGGGGGGGAATTGGGGGGCACTGGGAGGGGACTGGGGGGGCACTGGGAGGGACTGGAGGGCGCTGGGAGGGAACTGGGGAGGATTGGGGGTTACTGGGAGGGAACTGGGGAGGACTGGGAGGGAACTGGGGAGGATTGGGGGTTATTGGGAAGCACTGGGAGGGAACTGGGGGGGATTGGGGGTTACTGGGAGGGCACTGGAGGGTACTGGGAGGGAACTGGGGGGGCACTGGGGGTTACTGGGAGGGACTGGGAGGGAACTGGGGAGAATTGGGGAGGACTGGGAAGAACTGGGAAGGATTGGGGGTTACTGGGAGGGAACTGGGGGGCACTGGGAGGGAACTGGGGAGGATTGGGTGTTACTGGGAGGGAAGTGGGGGGCACTGGGAGGGAACTGGGGGGGCACTGGGGGTTACTGGGAGGGCACTGGGGAGAACTGGGGTTACTGGGAGGGAACTGGGGAGGATTGAGGGTTACTGGGAGGGACTGGGACGGTAATGGGGGGGACTGGGAGGGAATTGGGGGTTATTGGGAAGCACTGGGAGGGAACTGGGGGGATTGGGGGTTACTGGGAAGGAAGTGGGGGAGGATTGGGGGTTACTGGGAGGGACTGGGAGGGAAATGGGGGGATTGGGGAGGACTGGGAAGAACTGGGAAGCATTGGGGGGGTAATGGGAGGGAACTGGGGGGCACTGGGGGTTACTGGGAGGAACTGGGGGTTACTGGAGGGACTGGGAGGGCACTGGGGGTTACTGGGAGGGACTGGGAGGGCACTGGGAGGGCTCTGGGGGTTACTGGGAGGCACTGGGAGGGCACTGGGGAGGATTGGGGGTTACTGGGAGGGCACTGGGGGTTACTCGGAGGCACTGGGAGGGCACTGGGGGTTACTGGGAGGGACTGGGCCCCGCACTGACCTCCCCTCCCCCACAGGTGACGCCGCCCCTCCCCCCCCCGGAATTTTGGGGTTTTTTTGGTTCTTTTGGGGTTTTTTTTCGTTGTTTTTGGTCAAAACCGAAATAAAAAAAAAAAACAGAAATGGAGACCCAGTAAAAAACCAGTAAAAACCAGTAAAAACCAGTAAAAAAATGGTAAAAACCAGTAAAAACCAGTAAAAACCAGTAAAAACCAGTAAAAAAATGGTAAAAACCAGTAAAAACCAGTAAAAAAATGGTAAAAACCAGTAAAAGCCAGTAAAAAAATGGTAAAAACCAGTAAAAACCAGTAAAAACCAGTAAAAAAATGGTAAAAACCAGTAAAAACACAGTAAAAACCAGTAAAAAAATGGTAAAAACCAGTAAAAACCAGTAAAAACCAGTAAAAACCAGTAAAAAAATGGTAAAAACCAGTAAAAACCAGTAAAAAAAATGGTAAAAAACAGGAAAAACCAGTAAAAAATGGTAAAAACCAGTAAAAACCAGTAAAAAAATGGTAAAAACCAGTAAAAAACGGTAAAAACCAGTAACGCCCCAGTAACAGCCCCCAGGAACCCCCTGGAACCCCCCAGTGCTTCCAGTAACTCCCAGTAAAACCCAGTAACCCTCACCTGGAACCTCCCAGTGCTCCCAGTAACCTCCTGGAACCCCCCCAGGATTCCCAGTGCTCCCAGTAACCCCCACCTGGAACCTCCCAGTGCTCCCAGTAACCCCCAGTGCTCCCAGTAAACCCCAGTAACCCCTCCCAGTAACACCCTGGAACCCCCCCAGTGCTCCCAGTAACACCCCCCAGGAACCCCCTGGAACCCCCCCAGGATGCCCAGTAATGCCCAGTAACACCCCCAGTGCTCCCAGTAACTCCCAGTAACCCCTCCCAGGAACCCCCTGGAACGCTCCAGTGCTCCCAGTAACCCCTCCCAGTAACCTCCTGGAATTCCCCCAGTGCTCCCAGTAACCCCCAGTAACAACCCCCCAGTGCTCCCAGTAACCCCCAGTAACGCCCCCCAGGAACCCCCTGGAACCTCCCAGTGCTCCCAGTAACCCCCAGTAAAACCCAGTAACGCCTCCCAGTAACCCCCAGTAACACCCCTCAGTGCTCCCAGTAACCCCCAGGACGCCCAGTAACCCCCAGTAACCCCCAGTAACTCCTCCCAGGAACCCCCTGGAACCTCCCAGTGCTCCCAGTAACCCCCAGTAACACCCCCCAGTGCTCCCAGTAACCCCCACTAAACCCCAGTAACGCCCCCCAGTGCTCCCAGTAACCCCCAGGACGCCCAGTAACCCCCAGTAACTCCTCCCAGGAACCCCCTGGAACCTCCCAGTGCTCCCAGTAACCCCTCCCAGTCCTCCCAGTGCCACCCCACACCACACACACTGGTTCCACCGGACTCTTTATTGGCCCCGCCCCTCCCCCCCCGCCACACATTCAGGGTCTCCTGCAATGAGAGTGGGGGGAGGGGCGGGAAGAGGGGGTTGAGGGCGGGGCCTCACAGCACAGGCCACGCCCCCTGCCCCAGGCCACACCCCCTGCCCCAGGCCACGCCCCCCTCCACCGTGTTAATTACCTTGGTGTTAATGAAGGGGGGGAGGGGCCTTAATTGGGGCCTCAGCGGCGGCGGCGAAAACCTGAGGGGGAGGGGAGGGGATGAGCGACTCGTACTGGGATGGGTGGGGAGGGAACTGGGAGGGACTGGGAGCTGTAAGGAGGAGCCCTGGGGTAACTGGGGCAGCTGGGAGGATACTGGGAGGGACTGGGAGGAGACTTCGGGGCACTGGGAGGGACTGCGGGGTTACTGGGGGGGAACTGGGAGGGACTGGGAGTTACTGGAAGGTTAGTGAGAAGCACTGGGAGGAACTGGGGGGTTACTGGGAGGGGACTGGGGATTACTGGGAGGTTACTGGGGGGCATTGGGAGGGACTGGGGGTTACTGGGAGGAACCGAGGGGTTACTGGGAGGCACTGGGAGGGACTGGGGGGGTTACTGGAAGGTTACTGAGAAGCACTGGGAGGAACTGGGGGGTTACTGGGAGGTTACTGGGAGGGACTGGGGGTTACTGGGAGGGACTGGGGGGTTACTGGGAGGGACTGGGGGGTTACTGGGAGGTTACTGAGAAGCACTGGAAGGAACTGGGGGGTTACTGGGAGGGACTGGGGGGGTTACTGAGAAGCATTGGGAGAGACTGGGAGGGACTGGGGGTTACTGGGAGGTTACTGGGGGGCACTGGGAGGGACTGGGGGCTTACTGGGAGGTTACTGGGGAGCATTGGGAGGGACTGGGGGTTACTGGGAGGGACTGGGGGGTTACTGAGAAGCATTGGGAGGGACTGGGGAGTTACTGGGAGGGACTGGGAGGTTACTGGGAGGGACTGTGGGGTGACTGGGGGGATAATGGGAGGGACTGGGGTTACTGGAGGATACTGGGAGGGACTGGGAGGATACTGGGAGCACTGGTCTCACCCCTCCCCCGCGCCTTTATCTTCCTCCTCGGCTTCTTCTTCTTCTTGGGGGGGCGGGGCATCCTGAGGGGGCGTGGCCAGAGAGAGGGGGCGTGGCCAGAGAGAAGAGGGCGTGGTCATATTACGTGGCCACACCCACTGCACCACGTGATCGGGCCAGGGCAGGCGGTTGACGCGGTCACGTGACAGCCCGGGGGGTGGGGGGTGTGTGGTGGGGGCATTGTCCCCGCCCCTCTCTCACCTGATTGGTCCCCTCCAGCAAGGGGGGCGGTGCCTCCGAAGTGAGTGACAGCGTCCAAGGCTCCGCCCCCGTCGGGCCCGGAGCTCCGGGAGCCCCGAACCCCGCGGAGCCGGAGCAGCAGCGACTCCTCCAGATGCACCCTGGGGGGACCCATGGGGGGACATAGGGGGACCCATAGGGACCCTCGGGGACCCCCGGGGACCCATAGGGACCCCCAGAGCCCATAGGGGACCCATAGGGACCCCCAGGGACCCCCAGAGCCCATAGGGACCCATAGGGACCCAAAGGGACCCCAAAGGGACCCCTAAATGACCCCCAGAGCCCATAGGGACCCATAGGGACCCCAAAGGGTCCCCACATATAGACCCATAGGGACCCCCAGGGACCCATAGGGACCCCCAGGGACCCAAAGGCACCCACAGAGACCCATAGGGACCCCAAAGGGCCCCCACATATAGACCCATAGGGACCCCCAGGGACCCAAAGGGACCCCCAGAGCCCATAGAGATCCACAGGGACCCCAAAGGGACCCCTAAACGACCCCCAGAGCCCCCAGGGACCCCAAAGGGACCCATAGGGACCCCCAGGGCCCCCAGGGCCCCCAAAGGCCCCCCCCATAGAGACCCATAGGGACCCCCCAGAGCCCATAGGGACCCACAGGGACCCCAAAGGGCCCCCACATATAGACCCATAGGGACCCCCAGGGACCACAGGGACCCCAAAAGGACCCCCAGGGACCCAAAGGGACCCCCAGAGCCCATAGAGACCCACAGGGACCCCAAAGGGCCCCCACATATAGACCCATAGGGACCCATAGGTACCCCCAGGGACCCCAAAGGGACCCCTAAATGACCCCCAGAGCCCATAGGGACCCCAAAGGGCCCCCACATATAGACCCATAGGGACCCCCAGGGACCCATAGGGACCCCATAGAGACCCATAGGGACCCATAGGGACCCCCAGGGCCCCCAAAGGGACCCCTAAATGACCCCCAGAGCCCATACGGACCCATAGGGACCCCAAAGGGTCCCCCCATAAAGACCCATAGGGACCCCCAGAGCCCACAGGGACCCCAAAGGGCCCCCACATATAGACCCATAGGGACCCCCAGGGACCACAGGGACCCCAAAAGGACCCCCAGGGACCCAAAGGGACCCCCAGAGCCCATAGAGACCCACAGGGACCCCAAAGGGCCCCCACATATAGACCCATAGGGACCCATAGGGACCCCCAGGGACCCCTAAATGACCCCCAGAGCCCATAGGGCCCCATAGGGTCCCCCGGGGCCCCCCCAGGGTGCCGTTACCTGGCGCGCTCGCCCCGGGCCCGGCCCCACCCGGTGCCCCCCAGCTCTTGGGGACCCTCGCTCAGCTCCTCGCGCAGCTCCCGGATGACGGAGCTGCTCAGCGCCCGCCTCTGCGCCGCCGCCCGCGCCCGCTGCGCCCGCTCCTGCCCCACGGCGTCTGGGGAGGGGAGGGGGCACGGGGGGGGGTAAGGGGGCAGCTGGGGGGGCAGGAGAGGGCTCAAGAGGGCACTTGGGGGGCAGCTGGGGGGCAAAATGGGGGGTAAGAGGGCACTTGGGGGGCAAAATGGGGGGTAAGGGGGCACTTGGGGGGCAAAATGTGGGGTAAGGGGGCACTTGGGGGGCAAAATGGGGGGTAATAAGGCACTTGGGGGGCACTTGTGGGGCAGGAGAGGGGTCAAGAGGGCACTTGGGGGGCAGTTGGGGGGCAAAATGGGGGGTAAGGGGGCACTTGGGGGGCAAAATGGGAGGTAATAAGGCACTTGGGGGGCACTTGTGGGGCAGGAGAGGGCTCAAGAGGGCACTTGGGGGGCAGCTGGGGGGCAAAATGTGGGGTAAGAGGGCACTTGGGGGGCAGGAGAGGGCTCAAGAGGGCACTTGGGGGGCATTTGTGGGGCAAAAGGGCATTGGATGGGGCAAAATGTGGGGTAAGGGGGCACTTGGGGGGCAAAATGTGGGGTAAGAGGGCACTTGGGGGGCAAAATGTGGGATAAGGGGGCACTTGGGGGGCAGGAGAGGGGTCAAGAGAGCACTTGGGGGGCATTTGTGGGGCAAAAGGGCATTGGATGGGGCAAAATGGGGGGTAAAGGGGCACTTGGGGGGCACTTGTGGGGCAGGAGAGGGGTCAAGAAGGCACTTGGGGGGCAAAATGTGGGGTAAGAGGGCACTTGGGGGGCACTTGGGGAGCAGGAGAGGGGTCAAGAGAGCACTTGGGGGGCATTTGTGGGGCAAAAGGGCATTAGATGGGGCAAAATGTGGGGTAAGGGGGCACTTGGGGGGCAAAATGTGGGGTAATAAGGCACTTGGGGGGCACTTGTGGGGCAGGAGAGGGGTCAAGAGGGCACTTGGGGGGCATTTGGGGGTGGGAGAGCATTGGATGGGGCAAAATGGGGGGTAAAGGGGCACTTGGGGGGCACTTGTGGGGCAGGAGAGGGGTCAAGAGGGCACTTGGGGGGCAGGAGAGGGGTCAAGAGGGCACTTGGGGGGCATTTGGGGGGTATGAGGGCATTGGATGGGGCAGAATGTGGGGTAAAGGGGGCACTTGGGGGGCAAAATGTGGGTCAAGAGGGCACTTGGGGGAAAAATGTGGGGTAATGGGGCACCTGTGGGGCAAAATGTGGGGTAAGAGGGCACCTGGGGGGCAAAATGTGGGGTAAGGGGTCACTTGGGGGTCACTTGGGGGTCACCCCTCACCGTACTGGACGGGCACCAGGCGGGGGGGGACGTAACGGCGCCCACCCCCCAACCCCGGCGCCTTCGCTCCTCGTTCCTTCTCTTCCTCTTCCTCTTCCTCTTCCTCTTCCTCTTCCTCTTCCTCTTCCTGCTGTGGGGCAGAAATGGCAATAGACCCCTCCCCCCTGCCCCATAGAGACCCCTCCCCTGCCCCATAGAGACCCCCCCCTGCCCCATAGAGACCCCCCCTGCCCCATAGAGACCCCCCTGCCCCATAGAGACCCCTCCCTGCCCCATAGAGACCCCTCCTGCCCCATAGAGACCTCCCCCTGCCCCATAGAGACCCCCCCCTACCCCATAGAGACCCCCAAGACCCATAGAGACCCCCCCCTGCCCCATAGAGCCCCCCCCCCCCCCGGCCCCGTAAGCTCACCTGGGCGGCCATGTTGGCGGGGTCGGGGCGGAAGCGCAAGGGGTCGTTATCAGCTGGGGGGGAGGGGAAAAGGAAAGAAGAGGGGGGGGGTCAGTGGTTATTGGGGGGGGGTGGGGGGCAAGGGGGGGACCCCCCAAGTTGGGGGGTAAAAAAGGGGGGTGGGGGGGCAGAAATGGGGGGGGGGGGAACAAAATTGCGGGGGAACCAAAGTGCATGGGTTGGGGGGGGGGGGGAAGGGAGAGGAGGGTGCACCGAAGGAAAGGGAAGTGAGGAAGGGTTGAAAGGGAGGGGGAATGGGGGGACTGGGAGGGGATTGGGGCACTGGGAGGGACTGGGAGAGGGAAAGGGAGGGGATTGGGGGCACTGGGAAGAACTGGGAAAGGTATTGGTGCACTTATAGGGGAACTGGGGGCACTGGGAGAGGAATTGGGGGCACTGGGAGAGGAATTGGGGGCACTGGGAAGGACTGGGAGAGGGAAAGGGAAGGGATTGGGGGCACTGGGAAGAACTGGGAGAGGAACTGGTGCAATGGGAGGGGAACTGGGGGCACTGGGAGAGGAATTGGGGGCACTGGGAAGCACTGGGAGAGGAACTGGTGCAATGGGAGGGGAACTGGGGGCACTGGGAGAGGAATTAGGGGCAGTGGGAGAGAACTGGGGGCACTGGGAGGGACTGGGAGAGGGAAACGCAAGGGACTGGGAGCACTGGGAAGGACTGGGAGAGGAATTGGTGCTCTGGGAGGGGAATTGGGGGCACTGGGAAGGACTGGGAGAGGGAAAGGGAAGGGATTGGGGGCACTGGGAATAACTGGGAAAGGAACTGGTGCAATGGGAGGGGAACTGGGGGCACTGGGAGGGACTGGGAGAGGAAATGGGAAGGGACTGGGGGCACTGGGAAGGACATTGGGGCACTGGGAGGGACTGGGAGAGGGAAAGGGAAGGGATTGGGGGCACTGGGAATAACTGGGAGAGGAACTGGTGCACTGGGAGGGGAATTGGGGGAACTGGGAGGGACTGGGAGAGAGAAAAGGAGGGGATTGGGGGCACTGGGAGGGACTGGGAGAGGGAAAGGGAAGGGATTGGAGGCACTGGGAAGAACTGGGAGAGGAACTGGTGCAATGGGAGGGGAACTGGGGGCACTGGGAGGGGAACTGGGGGCACTGGGAGGGGAACTGGGGGCACTGGGAGGGGAACTGGGGGCACTGGGAAGAACTGGGAGAGGGAAAGGGAAGGGACTGGGGGCACTGGGAAGAACTGGGAGAGGAACTGGTGCAATGGGAGGGGAACTGGGGGCACTGGGAGAGGAATTGGGGGCACTGGGAAGGACTGGGAGAGGGAAAGGGAAGGGATTGGGGGCACTGGGAAGAACTGGGAGAGGAACTCGTGCAATGGGAGGGGAACTGGGGGCACTGGGAGGGACTGGAAGAGGAAATGGGAAGGGACTGGGGGCACTGGGAAGGACATTGGGGCACTGGGAGGGACTGGGAGAGGGAAAGGGAAGGGATTGGGGGCACTGGGAATAACTGGGAGAGGAACTGGTGCACTGGGAGGGGAATTGGGGGAACTGGGAGGGACTGGGAGAGAGAAAAGGAGGGGATTGGGGGCACTGGGAGGGACTGGGAGAGGGAAAGGGAAGGGATTGGAGGCACTGGGAAGAACTGGGAGAGGAACTGGTGCAATGGGAGGGGAACTGGGGGCACTGGGAGGGGAACTGGGGGCACTGGGAGGGGAACTGGGGGCACTGGGAGGGGAACTGGGGGCACTGGGAAGAACTGGGAGAGGGAAAGGGAAGGGACTGGGGGCACTGGGAAGAACTGGGAGAGGAACTGGTGCAATGGGAGGGGAACTGGGGGCACTGGGAGAGGAATTGGGGGCACTGGGAGAGGAATTGGGGGCACTGGGAAGGACTGGGAGAGGGAAAGGGAAGGGATTGGGGGCACTGGGAAGAACTGGGAGAGGAACTGGTGCAATGGGAGGGGAACTGGGGGCACTGGGAGAGGAACTGGGGGCACTGGGAAGCACTGGGAGAGGAACTGGTGCAATGGGAGGGGAACTGGGGGCACTGGGAGAGGAATTAGGGGCAGTGGGAGAGAACTGGGGGCACTGGGAGGGACTGGGAGAGGGAAACGCAAGGGACTGGGAGCACTGGGAAGGACTGGGAGAGGAATTGGTGCTCTGGGAGGGGAATTGGGGGCACTGGGAAGGACTGGGAGAGGGAAAGGGAAGGGATTGGGGGCACTGGGAAAACTGGGAAAGGAACTGGTGCACTGGGAGGGGAACTGGGGGCACTGGGAGAGGAATTGGGGGCACTGGGAGAGAATTGGGGGCAGTGGGAGAGAATTGGGGGCAGTGGGAGGGACTGGGAGAGGGAAACGCAAGGGACTGGGAGCACTGGGAAGGACTGGGAGAGGAATTGGTGCTCTGGGAGGGGAATTGGGGGCACTGGGAGAGACTGGGAGAGGGAAAGGGAGGGGATTGGAGGCACTGGGAGGGACTGGGAGAGGGAAAGGGAAGGGATTGGGGGCACTGGGAAGAACTGGGAGAGGAACTGGTGCAATGGGAGGGGAACTGGGGGCAATGGGAGGGACTGGGAGAGGGAAAGGGAAGGGATTGGGGGCACTGGGAATAACTGGCAGAGGAACTGGTGCACTGGGAGGGGAATTGGGGGCACTGGGAGGGACTGGGAGAGGAAAAGGGAAAGCAGTGGGAGCACTGGGAAGGACTGGGAGGGGAACTGGGGGCACTGGGAGGCACTGGGAGGGGAACTGGAAGAGGAAATGGGAGGGGACTGGGGGCACTGGGACAGACTGGGAAGGAGAGCAGGGGAACTGGGAGAGATTGGGAAGAGGAATGGGGGGACTGAGTGGGACTGGGAGGGGGAGTGGGGGTACTGGGAGCAAACTGGGGGATACTGGGAGGGGGAATGGGGGCACTGGGAGGGACTGGGGGGCACTGGGAGCACTGGGGAGGGGAGAACCAAAATGTGGGGCGGGGGGGGGGGGAAGAGAAAGGGGGGGGGTCAAAAGGGGCGTGGTCTGAGACGGGAGGGGGCGTGTCCAACACTGACCCCGCCCCCCAGCGCGCAGCAGCCGCCCCACGTGGTACTGGAGGCGCCGCTCGATTGGACGAAGCTTCTCCAGCACCTGCGAGGGGAGGGAGGAGACACCGCGCTAGGCCACGCCCACACCTCCTGGCCACGCCCCCCCCGCCCCTCAGCCCCCTCCCAGTGCCCCCCCAACTGCCCCAAAGCCCCCCCCGGTGCCCCCAAATTGCCCCCCAGCCCCCTCAAACTGCCCCCCAGTGCCCCACAACTGCCCCCCAGCCCCCCCAAATTGCCCCCCAGCCCCCCCAAACTGCCCCACAGTGTCCCCAAACTGCCCCACAACCCCCCCAGTGCCCCCCAACTGCCCCACAGCCCCCCCCAACTGCCCCCCAGTGCCCCCAAACTGCCCCACAGCCCCCCCAAACTGCCCCACAGTGCCCCCAAACTGCCCCACAGCCCCCCAAAACTGCCCCACAGCCCCCCCCCAGTGCCCCCATTCTGCCCCAAAGCCCTCCCAGTCCCCTCCCAGTGCCCCAAACTGCCCCCCAGCCCCCCCATTCTGCCCCCCAGCCCCCCCATTCTGCCCCCCAGCCCCCTCCCAGTCCCCTCAAACTGCCCCCAGTCCCTCCCCAGTGCCCCCAAACTGCCCCCCAGCCCCCCCATTCTGCCCCCAGCCCCCCCATTCTGCCCCCCAGCCCCTCCCAGTCCCCTCCCAGTGCCCCAAACTGCCCCAAAGCCCCTCCAAACTGCCCCAAAGCCCCCCCATTCTGCCCCCCAGCCCCTCCCAGTCCCCTCCCAGTCCCCTCAAACTGCCCCCAGTCCCCTCCCAGTGCCCCCAAACTGCCCCCCAGCCCCCCCATTCTGCCCCCAGCCCCCCCATTCTGCCCCCCAGCCCCCTCCCAGTCCCCTCAAACTGCCCCCAGTCCCTCCCCAGTGCCCCCAAACTGCCCCCCAGCCCCCCCATTCTGCCCCCAGCCCCCCCATTCTGCCCCCCAGCCCCTCCCAGTCCCCTCCCAGTGCCCCCAAACTGCCCCAAAGCCCCTCCAAACTGCCCCAAAGCCCCCCCATTCTGCCCCCCAGCCCCTCCCAGTCCCCTCCCAGTCCCCTCAAACTGCCCCCAGTCCCCTCCCAGTGCCCCCAAACTGCCCCCCAGCCCCCCCATTCTGCCCCCAGCCCCCCATTCTGCCCCCCAGCCCCTCCCAGTCCCCTCCCAGTGCCCCCAAACTGCCCCAAAGCCCCTCCAAACTGCCCCAAAGCCCCCCAAACTGCCCCCCAGCCCCCCCAAACTGCCCCCCAGCCCCTCCCAGTCCCCTCCCAGTGCCCCCATTCTGCCCCCCAGCCTCTCCCAGTCCCCCCCCCCCCCCTCACCACACGGGTCTCGATCAGTCTGTCGAGGGCCGGAAGCCCCCCGAGCCGCCCCCCCAGGGCTTTGACCCCCCCGAGCAGCGCCAGGTCCTGCAGGTACTGCAGCAGCACCTGCGCCCGCACCTCCAGTACTGGGAGACCCTGCAAACTGGGGGGGGTCAGAGGGGAGGGGGGGTGGGGGTCCCCACACATCCCCCCAACCCCCAGAGCCACCCCCGAACCCCAAACACCCCCAAATCTCTCCCAAGATCCCCCCCATTACCCCCCCTGAGACCCAAAATCCCCCCCAGGACCCCCAAAGCCCTCCTAAAGACCCCCAATTCCCACCTATGACCCCCCAAAGACCCCCTGATCTCCCCCAACTCCTTCCCCAGGACCCCCAAATCCCCCCTAAGACTCCCAAATCTCCCCCTGGACCCCCAATTCCCACCTATGACCCCCTAAAGACCCCCAAATCCCCTTTATTACCCCCTAAACACCCCCAAATACCCTCTCTGGACCCCCAAATCCCACCTATGACCCCCCAAAGACCCCCAAATCTCCCCCTGGACCCCCAATTCCCACCTATGACCCCCTAAAGACCCCCAAATCCCCTTTATTACCCCCTAAAGACCCCCAAATACCCTCTCTGGACCCCCAAATCCCACCTATGACCCCCCAAAGACCCCCAAATCTCCCCCTGGACCCCCAATTCCCACCTATGACCCCCTAAAGACCCCCAAATCCCCTTTATTACCCCCTAAAGACCCCCAAATACCCTCTCTGGACCCCCAATTCCCACCTATGACCCCCCCAAACCCCACCTATGACCCCCCAAAGCCCCCCAAATACCCTCTCTGGACCCCCAATTCCCACCTATGACCCCCCCCAAAGACCCCCAAATCTCCCCCTGGACCCCCAATTCCCACCTATGACCCCCCAATCTCCCCCTGGACCCCCAATTCCTTCCCCAGGACCCCCAAAGCCCCCCAAATCCCACCTATGACCCCCCTAAAGACCCCCAAATCTCCCCCTGGACCCCCAATTCCTTCCCCAGGACCCCCAAAGCCCCCTAAAGACCCCCAAATCCCCTTTATTACCCCCTAAAGACCCCTAAATCTCCCCCTGGACCCCCAATTCCCACCTATGATCCCCTAAAGACACCTAAATCCCCCCCCGGACCCCCAATTCCTTTCTCAGGACCCCCAAATCCCTCCTAAAGACCCCCAAATCCCCTTTATTACCCCCCAAAGACCCCCAAATCTCCCCCCGGACCCCCAATTCCCACCTATGACCCCCTAAAGACCCCTAAATCTCCCCCTGGACCCCCAATTCCTTCCCCAGGACCCCCAAAGACCCCTAAAGACCCCCAAATCCCCTTTATTACCCCCTAAAGACCCCCAAATACACCCTCTGGACCCCCAATTCCCACCTATGACCCCCCAATTCCCACCTATGACCCCCAAAATCCCACCTATGACCCCCAAAATCCCACCTATGACCCGCCAAAGACCCCCAAATCTCCCCCTGGACCCCCAATTCCCACCTATGACCCCCTAAAGACCCCCAAATCTCCCCCTGGACCCCCAATTCCTTTCCCAAGACCCCCAAAGCCCCCCAAATCCCACCTACGACCCCCCAAATACCCCCAAATCTCCCCCAACTCCTTCCCCAGGACCCCCAAATCCCCTCTAAGACCCCCAAACCTCCCCCTGGACCCCCCCAAATCCCCCATCCCCCCCCCCCATCAGGACCCTCTATGATCCCCGTTTCCCCTCTACGACCCCGATTTCTTCCCCCAGGACCCCCCCCCAATTCCCACTTGAAGGTCCCCTAAAGACCCCCAATCCCCCCCCAACCCCGGTACCTTCTCCGTTCGGAGCCGCCCCCCCCGCAGCTGCCGCCGCAGCCCCAGCGCGTGCTCCGCCACCGCCGCCACCTGAGGGCACGGGGAGGGGGGGGGGGGGGAGAGGTACGGGCTGTCAATAAGGGTCGTTTTGGGGCGATTTAAGGGGGTTTTGGGGGTGCCGGGGGG
>JAUMJL010002525.1:0-16520 GCA_033558185.1 Dromococcyx pavoninus | reverse complement strand
GGAGGGTGGATGGGGGAGGGGCTGAGAGGGTGAAGGGGTGGGGGAGGGGCCTTCAAGTGGGGCTATGGGATGGGGGAGGGGTGCGTGGGGGAGGGGCTTGGGGTGGAGCGAAGCGGGGGGGGCATGAAGGTGGGGGAGGGGCTGTGGGCTGTGGGAGGGGCCGTGAGGTGGGGGGGGCACCTTGGGGTGGGGGAGGGGTCATAAGTGTGGGGTTGGGTGGGGGTGGGGCCTGGGGTGGGGGAGCAGTTGGGGGGGGAGAGTGGGGGGTTGGGTGGGGGTGGGGCCGCAGGGGTTGGGGATGGGACCTGGGGGTGGGGGAGGGGAGAAGGAGGGGCGGGGGGGAGGGGCCGTGGGGTTTGGGGTGGGCAGGGCCTGAGGGGAGGGGCTATGGGGTGGGGGAGGGGTGGGGTGTATGGGGGAGGGCTGAGAGGGTGAAGGGGTGGGGGAGGGGCCTTGAAGTGGGGCTATGGGGTGGGGTGGGTGGGGTGGGGCCGTGAGGGGGCTGGGGTTGGCACCTTGGAGTGGGGGAGGGGCCATGGGGCGGGGTTGTGGAGGTGGGGGGGGAGGGGGCTGCGGTGTGGGAGGGGCCGTAGGAGTGGGGGTTGGGCGTGTGTGTGGGGGGGTGGCCTGTGTGGGGGGAGGGGCTGTGAGGGTGGAGGAGAGGGTTGGGGTTGGGGGAGGGGCCTTGGGGTGGGGTCATACGGGTGGGGGAGGGGCCCTGAGCGAGTGGGGGGCGGGGTTAAAGGGGTGGGGGAGGGGCCTTGGGGTGGGGGGGGTTGGGGCTGACACCCTCCCTCCCCTCCCCCCTCCCCCCCCCCCCCTCCAACCCAGGTCTCTCTGGGTGCTCTCGGCCGCCCCCACCCTCTCCGTGACCCCCCCCGAGGTGCCGTCACGTGACCTGGATTGCGGGGGAGGGGCCGGAGCCTCCCTGCGCCTTCGCCTCTGTCCCCGCCCCCGCCCGCCCCCAGGTGACCTTTGACCCCCACCTTGACCCTTTGACCCCTTCGCCTTTCCACCCCGTGACCTCTTGACCCCGTGACCCCTTGACCTCGTGACCCCGTGACCTCTTGACCCCTTGACCTCTTGACCTCTTGACCCTTTCACCCCTTGACCTCATCTCTTTGACCTCTTGACTCTTTGACCTCTTGACCTTTGACCCCTTGACCTTTGACCCCCTTGACCTCATCTTCTTTGACCTCTTGACTCTTTGACCCTTTGATCTTTGACCCCTTGACCTTTGACCTCATCACCCTTGACCTCTTGACCTTTTGACCCCTCACCTTTGACCCCCAACCCTTCCACCCCAACCCTTCCACCCTTCACCATTTGACCCTTGACCTCTTCAACCTTGACCCTTCTCCACTTGACCCATTGACCTTTGACCCCTTGACATTTGACCCTTCTCTTGACCCCTTGACCTTTTGACCCTCCAGCCCTTGACCTTTGACCCCTTCTCCCCATGACCCCTTGACCTTTGACCCCTTGACCTATTGACCCTTCCCCTTCACCCCTTGACCTTTGACCCTTCTATTGACCCCTTGACCATTGACTCCTTGACCGTTGACCCCTTCTCATGACCCTTTGACCCTTGACCTTTGACCCCTTGACCTCTTGACCCTTCCCCTTCACCCTTGACCACTTCTCCCATGACCCCTTGACCTTTGACCCCCTTGACCCTTCACCCCTTGACCTTTGACCTCTTGACCTTCCCCCTCCACTTTCCACCCCTTGACCTTTGACCCCTTGACCCTTGACCTTTTGGTCCTTCCCATTCACCCTTGACCTTTGCCCCTTGACCTTTGGTCCATTGACCCTTTGACCCCAACTTACCCTTGACCTTTGACCCCTTGACCATTGGCCCAATGACCTTTGACCCCTTGACCTTTGGGCCCAATGACCTTTGACTCATTGACCTTTGACCCCACCTTCCCTTTGACCTTTGACCCCTTAACCTTTGGCCCAATGACCTTTGACCCATTGACCTTTGACCCCACCTTCCCATTGGCCATTGGCCCCTTGACCTTTGGCCCCTTGACCTCTGACCCCACCTTCCCCTGACCCTTTGACCCCACCTTCCCTTTGACCTTTGACCCCTTGACCATTGGCCCAATGACCTTTGACCCATTGACCTTTGACCCCACCTTCCCTTTGACCTTTGACCCCTTTACCATTGGCCCCACCTTCCCATTGACCTTTGATGCCTTGACCTTTGATCCAATGACCTTTGACCCCTTGACCTTTGACCCATCTTCCCATTGGCCTTTGACCCCTTGACCTTTGATCCAATGACCTTTGACCCCTTGACCTTTGACCCCATCTTCCCATTGGCCTTTGACCCCTTGACCTTTGGCCCAATGACCTTTGACCCCTTGACCTTTGACCCCACCTTCCCATTGGCCTTTGACCCCTTGACCTTTGGCCCAATGACCTTTGACCCATTGACCTTTGACCCCATCTTCCCATTGGCCTTTGACCCCTTGACCTTTGATCCAATGACCTTTGACCCATTGACCTTTGACCCCACCTTCCGTTGACCTTTGACCCCTTGACCTTTGATCCAATGACCTTTGACCCATTGACCTTTGACCCATTGACCTTTGACCCCACCTTCCCGTTGACCCTTTGACCTTTGACCCCTTGACCTCCCTGGGAGGGGTCACCGGTCAACCCCCCCGTGACCTTTGACCTTTTGCCCCCCCCCCCAGGTAGCCCCACCCCCCCCCCTGCACTTCCGGGTCCTCCTGGAGCCCGCCGGGTGCGGGGGAGGGGGGAGCTGGGAGGGGAGGGGCTTCGCGAGTGGGCGGGGCTTGTCCCGGAAGGGGCGGGGCCAGAGTGCGCCGAGACCGAGCTGAGGGTGCAGGTAAAGGGGGGGGCAGGGGGAGCCATGATGGGGGCGGGGCCTACACTGGGGGCGGGGGCCTATGCTTGGGGCGGGGCCTATGCTGGGGGCGGGGCCTAAGCTTGGGGTGGGGGAGCCATATTGGGGCGGAGCCTACACTGGGGCAGGGCCTATGCTTGGGGCGGGGCCTACGCTGGGGGCGGGACCCACGCTTATGAGGCAGAGGAGCCATATTGGGGGTGTGGCCTACGCTGGGGGCGGGGCTTATACTTGGGGCATGGGGAGCCATATTGGGGCGGGGCCTACACTGGGGGCGGGGCCTATGCTTGGGGTGGGGGAGCCATATTGGGGCGGGGCCTACACTGGGGGCGGGGCCTATGCTTGGGGGAAGGGGGAGCCATATTGGGGCGTAGCCTACACTGGGGGCGGGGCCTATGCTTGGGGCGGGGCCTATGCTGGGGGCGGGGCCTAAGCTTGGGGTGGGGGAGCCATATTGGGGCGGAGCCTACACTGGGGGCGGGACCCACGCTTATGAGGCAGAGGGAGCCATATTGGGGGTGTGGCCTACACTGGGGGCGGGGCCTACACTGGGGGCGGGGCCTATGCTTGGGGTGGGGGAGCCATATTGGGGCGGGGCTACACTGGGGGCGGGGCCTATGCTTGGGGCAGGGGAGCCATATTGGGGCGGGGCCTACACTGGGGGGCGGGACCCACGCTTATGAGGCAGAGGGAGCCATATTGGGGGTGTGGCCTACACTGGGGGCGGGGCCTATACTTGGGGTGGGGAGCCATATTGGGGTGGGGCCTACACTGGGGGCGGGGCCTATGCTTGGGGTGGGGGAGCCATATTGGGGCGGGGCCTACACTGGGGGGCGGGACCCACGCTTATGAGGCAGAGGGAGCCATATTGGGGGTGTGGCCTACACTGGGGGCGGGGCCTATACTTGGGGTGGGGAGCCATATTGGGGTGGGGCCTACACTGGGGGCGGGGCCTATGCTTGGGGTGGGGGAGCCATATTGGGGCGGGGCCTACACTGGGGGGCGGGACCCACGCTTATGAGGCAGAGGGAGCCATATTGGGGGTGTGGCCTACACTGGGGGCGGGGCCTATGCTTGGGGTGGGGGAGCCATATTGGGGCGTGGCCTACACTGGGGTCGGGGCCTATGCTTGGGGGCAGGGGGAGCCATATTAGGGCGGGGCCTACACTTAGGGGCGGGGCCTATGCTTGGGGGCGGGGCCAAAAGTTGGGGCGGGACCCACACTTATGGGGCAGGGGGAGCCATATTGGGGGTGTGGCTTACACTTGGGGGCGGGGCCTACACTTGGGGGCAGGGGGAGCCATATTTGGGCAGGGTCTACACTTGGGGGAAGGGGGAGCCATATTGGGGCGGGGCCTATACTTGGGGCGGGGCCTACACTTGGGGGCAGGGGGAGCCATGTTGGGGGGGGGTACACTGGGGGGCGGGGCCTATACTTGGGGTGGGGGAGCCATATTGGCGCGGGGCCCGCACTTAGGGGCGGGACCTACACTTGGGGGGCGTGACCCACACTTATGGGGCGCTGCCCCCCAACCAGCCCTGCCTGGAAGACACCATCAGCCCCATCCGCGTCGAGGCCGCCCTCTCCCTGCCCCACGGCACCGACGCCGTCCTGCGCCCCCCAAGTCCCCATGTGTGGCTCGAGGTGTGGGGCAGAGCTATGGGGCAGGGTGTGGGGAGGGCTCTATGGGGCAGGATCTGTGGGGCAGAGTCTATGGGGCAGGGAGTGGGGTGGGTTCTATGGGGCAGATCTATGGGGCCGATCTATGGGGCAGATCTATGGGTCAGTGCTCTATGGGTCAGTGCTCTATGGGTCAGGATCTATGGGGCAATCTGTGGGTCAGGGCTCTATGGGGTGGATCTATGGGGCAGATTTATGGGTCAGGGCTCTATGGGGCGGGGCTCTATGGGGTAGGATCTATGGGTCAGGGCTCTATAGGGCAGATCCGTGGGTCAGGGCTCTATGGGTCAGGGCTCTATGGGGCAGATCTATGGGTCAGGGCTCTATGGGGTGGATCTACGGGGCAGGCTCTGTGGGTCAGGGCTCTATGGGGCGGGGCTCTATGGGTCAGGGCTCTATGGATCAGGGCTCTATGGGGTGGGGCTCTATGGGTCAGGGCTCTATGGGTCAGGGCTCTATGGGTCAGGGCTCTATGGGGCGGGGCTCTATGGGTCAGGGCTCTATGGGTCAGGGATCTATGGGGCGGGGCTCTATGGGGCGGGGCTCTGTGGGTCAGGGCTCTATGGGGCAGATCTATGGGTCAGGGCTCTGTGGGTCAGGGCTCTATGGGGCGGGGCTCTATGGGGCGGGGCTCTATGGGGCGGGGCTCTGTGGGTCAGGGCTCTATGGGGCGCGGCTCTATGGCGCAGATCTATGGGGCAGATCTATGGGTCAGGGCTCTATGGGTCAGATCTATGGGTCAGTGCTTTATGGGGCAGATCTATGGGGCAGATCTATGGGTCAGGGCTCTATGGGGCGTGGCTCTATGGGGCGTGGCTCTATGGGGCGGGGCTCTATGGGGCGGGGCTCTATGGGTCAGGGCTCTATGGGGCGGGGCTCTATGGGGCGTGGCTCTATGGGGTGTGGCTCTATGGGGCGGGGCTCTATGGGTCAGGGCTCTATGGGGCAGGGCTCTATGGGTCAGGGCTCTGTGGGTGAGGGCTCTATGGGCCAGGGCTCTATGGGGCAGATCTATGGGGCAGATCTATGGGTCAGGGCTCTATGGGGTGCGGCTCTATGGGTCAGGGCTCTATGGGGCCGGGCTCTATGGGTCAGGGCTCTATGGGTCAGATCTATGGGGCAGATCTATGGGTCAGGGCTCTATGGGTCAGGGCTCTATGGGGTGGGGCTCTATGGGGCGAGGCTCTGTGGGTCAGGGCTCTATGGGTCAGGGCTCTATGGGTCGGGGCTCTATGGGGCAGATCTATGGGGCAGATCTATGGGTCAGGGCTATATGGGTCAGATCTATGGGTCAGTGCTTTATGGGGCAGATCTATGGGGCAGATCTATGGGTCAGGGCTCTATGGGGCGTGGCTCTATGGGGCGTGGCTCTATGGGTCAGGGCTCTATGGGTCAGGGCTCTATGGGGTGGGGCTCTATGGGGCGGGGCTCTATGGGGCGGGGCTCTGTGGGTCAGGGCTCTATGGGTCGGGGCTCT
This sequence comes from Dromococcyx pavoninus, assembly GCA_033558185.1. Classification (NCBI taxonomy): domain Eukaryota; kingdom Metazoa; phylum Chordata; class Aves; order Cuculiformes; family Neomorphidae; genus Dromococcyx; species Dromococcyx pavoninus. Next base: position 10,484 of record JAUMJL010002525.1, on the reverse strand, counting down.
ATGGGTCGGGGCTCTATGGGGCGGGGCTCTATGGGTCAGGGCTCTATGGGTCAGGGCTCTATGGGGCGGGGCTCTATGGGGCGGGGCTCTATGGGGCAGATCTATGGGGCAGATCTATGGGTCAGGGCTCTATGGGTCAGGGCTCTATGGGGCGGGGCGCTATGGGTCAGGGTTCTATGGGTCAGGGCTCTATGGGTCAGGGCTCTATGGGGTGGATCTATGGGTCAGGGCTCTATGGGGCAGATCTATGGGGCGGGGCTCTATGGGGCAGGGCTCTATGGGGCAGATCTATGGGTCAGGGCTCTATGGGTCAGGGCTCTATGGGTCAGGGCTCTATGGGGCGGGGCTCTATGGGGCGGGGCTCTATGGGTCAGGGCTCTATGGGGCGGGGCTCTGTGGGTCAGGGCTCTATGGGGCGGGGCTCTATGGGGCGGGGCTCTATGGGTCAGGGCTCTATGGGGCAGGGCTCTATGGGGCGGGGCTCTATGGGTCAGGGTTCTATGGGGCGGGGCTCTATGGGGCGTGGCTCTATGGGTCAGGGCTCTATGGGTCAGGGCTCTATGGGGCGGGGATCTATGGGTCAGGGCTCTATGGGGCGTGGCTCTATGGGGCGTGGCTCTATGGGTCGGGGCTCTATGGGTCAGGGCTCTATGGGGCGGGCCTCTATGGGTCAGGGCTCTATGGGGCAGATCTATGGGGCAGATCTATGGGTCAGGGCTCTATGGGTCAGGGCTCTATGGGGCGTGGCTCTATGGGGCGTGGCTCTATGGGTCAGGGCTCTATGGGTCGGGGCTCTATGGGGCGGGACTCTATGGGGCGTGGCTCTATGGGTCAGGGCTCTATGGGGCGGGGCTCTATGGGTCAGGGCTCTATGGGGCGGGGCTCTATGGGGCGTGGCTCTATGGGGCGGGGCTCTGTGGGTCAGGGCTCTATGGGGCGGGGCTCTATGGGGCGGGGCTCTATGGGTCAGGGCTCTGTGGGTCAGGGCTCTATGGGGCGGGGCTCTATGGGGCGGGGCTCTATGGGTCAGGGCTCTATGGGTCAGGGCTCTATGGGGCGGGGCTCTATGGGGCGGGGCTCTATGGGGCAGATCTATGGGGCAGATCTATGGGTCAGGGCTCTATGGGTCAGGGCTCTATGGGGCGGGGCGCTATGGGTCAGGGCTCTATGGGTCAGGGCTCTATGGGGTGGATCTATGGGTCAGGGCTCTATGGGGCAGATCTATGGGGCGGGGCTCTATGGGGCAGGGCTCTATGGGGCAGATCTATGGGTCAGGGCTCTATGGGTCAGGGCTCTATGGGTCAGGGCTCTATGGGGCGGGGCTCTATGGGGCGGGGCTCTATGGGTCAGGGCTCTATGGGGCGCGGCTCTATGGGTCAGGGCTCTATGGGTCAGGGCTCTATGGGGCGGGGCTCTATGGGGCGTGGCTCTATGGGGCGCGGCTCTATGGGTCAGGGCTCTATGGGGCGGGGCTCTATGGGGCGGGGCTCTATGGGGCGGGGCTCTATGGGGCGCGGCTCTATGGCGCAGATCTATGGGGCAGATCTATGGGTCAGGGCTCTATGGGTCAGATCTATGGGTCAGTGCTTTATGGGGCAGATCTATGGGGCAGATCTATGGGTCAGGGCTCTATGGGGCGTGGCTCTATGGGGCGGGGCTCTATGGGGCGTGGCTCTATGGGTCAGGGCTCTATGGGGCGGGGCTCTATGGGGCGGGGCTCTGTGGGTCAGGGCTCTATGGGTCAGGGCTCTATGGGGCGCGGCTCTATGGGTCAGGGCTCTATGGGGCGGGGCTCTATGGGGCGGGGCTCTATGGGTCAGGGCTCTATGGGGCGCGGCTCTATGGGTCAGGGCTCTATGGGGCGGGGCTCTATGGGTCAGATCTATGGGTCAGTGCTTTATGGGGCAGATCTATGGGGCAGATCTATGGGTCAGGGCTCTATGGGGCGTGACTCTATGGGGCGGGGCTCTATGGGTCAGGGCTCTATGGGGCGTGGCTCTATGGGTCAGGGCTCTATGGGTCAGGGCTCTATGGGTCAGGGTTCTATGGGGCGGGGCTCTATGGGTCGGGGCTCTATGGGGCGGGGCTCTATGGGTCAGGGCTCTATGGGGCAGATCTATGGGTCACATCTATGGGTCAGATCTGTGGGTCAGATCTGTGGGTCAGTGCTTTATGGGGTGGATCTATGGGTCAGGGCTCTATGGGGCAGATCTATGGGTCAGGGCTCTATGGGGCGGGGCTCTATGGCTCAGGGCTCTATGGGGCGCGGCTCTGTGGGTCAGGGCTCTATGGGTCAGGGCTCTATGGGGCGGGGCTCTATGGGTCAGGGCTCTATGGGTCAGGGCTCTATGGGGCGGGGCTCTATGGGTCAGGGCTCTATGGGGCAGCCCCCCCCTCCTGCCCCCCAGATCCCGTTCGAGCGGAGCTGTGGGGCGGACGGCGAGTGCGAGGCGGCGCTGGGGCTGAGGGCGCTCGCCGTGGGTCGGGGGGTGCTCGTGGGGCGCCCCTCGGCCACTTATGGGGCGCGGCTGGAGCTGAGCAACCGCGGCGACGACGCCTACGGGGCCGCCCTGAGCCTTGGGGGGCCCCAGGGGCTGGAGCTGCGCCGGGCCCGGGCCTGGAGGGTGAGCGGGACCCACACCGGGGGGCGGGGCCTAAATCAGGGGGCGGGGCCTAAACGGGGGGGCGGGGCCTAAACCTGGGGGTGGGGCCTGAACCGAGGGATGGGGCCTGGAGGGTGAGCGGGACCCACACCGGGGGGCGGGGCCTAAATCAGGGGGCGGGGCCTAAACGGGGGGGCGGGGCCTAAACCTGGGGGTGGGGCCTGAACCGAGGGATGGGGCCTGGAGGGTGAGCGGTACCCACACCGGGGGGCGGGGCCTAAATCAGGGGGCGGGGCCTAAACGGGGGGGCGGGGCCTAAACCTGGGGGTGGGGCCTGAACCGAGGGATGGGGCCTGGAGGGTGAGCGGGACCCACACCGGGGAGCGGGGCCTGAACCAGGGGGTGGGGCCTAAAACGGGGACGGGGCCTGAACTGATGGGTGGGGCCTAAACCGGGGGCGGGGCCTAAACCTGGATGTGGGGCCTGAACCGGGGGGTGGGGCCTGGAGGGTGAGCAGGACCCACACCGGGGGCGGGGCCTGAACCAGGGGGCGGGGCCTAAAACGGGGGCGTGGTCTGAACTGAGGGGTGGGGCCTAAACTGGGGCAGGGCCTAAACCTGGGGGTGGGGCCTGAACCGAGGGGTGGGGCCTGGAGGGTGAGCGGGACCCACACCGGGGGGCGTGGCCTGAACCAGGGGGCGGGGCCTGAATCAAGGGGCGGGGCCTGGAGGGTAAGCGGGGCCCACACCAGGGGGCGGGGCCTGAACTGGGGGCGGGGCCTAAAGCGGGGGTGAGACCCACGCCTGGGGGTGTGGCCTAGACTTGGGGCGGGGCCTGAACCAGGAGGCGGGGCCTACAATTGAGGGGTGGGGCCTACACTTGGGGTGGGGCCTAAACCTGTGGGCGGGGCCTACACTGGGGTCCCACACCGGGGGGCGGGGCCTACACTTGGGGGCGGGGCCTACACTTGGGGGGTGGAGCCAGACCAGGGGGCGGTGTCTGAACAGTGGGCGGGGCCTACAATTGAGGGGTGGGGCTACAATTGGGGGCGGGGCATACACAGGGGGCGGAGCCTACGCATGGGGCGGGGCCTACATCTGGGGGCGGGACCCACACTTATGGGGCAGGGGTAGCCCTATTGGGGGGGTGGGACCCACACTTGGGGGTGGGGCCTGAACCTGGGGGCGGGGCCTACACTTGGGGGGGGCAGCAGGAGCCCTATTGGGGGTGGGACCCACACTTATGGGGCAGGGGGAGCCATAATGGGGGGTCGGGACCCACACTTGGGGGTCAGGACCCACACTTATGGGGCAGGACCCACACTTGGGGGGCAGGGGGAGCCCCCCCAGCCCCTGCCCCACGTGTGTGTGTCCCCCCCCTCAGGGCTCGGGGCCGGTGTCGCTGGCCTGTGGGGCGCAGACGGGCGCCGTGGGGCAGCCGTGGGGCCTGAGCTGCAACGTGAGCCGCCCCGTGCTGCGGGCGGGCTGGAAGGTGTGGGGCAGCCGTGGGGCAGATGTGGGGCAGATGTGGGGCAGGGTGTGGGGTGGGAGTTGTCAGGCAGAATCTATGGGGCAGCCATGGGGCAGCCATGGGGCAGCTATGGGGCAGATATATGGGGTAGGGGCTGGGGTGGGAGCTATGAGGTGGGATGTATGGGGCAGATGTGGGGCAGCTGTGGGGCAGAGTTATGGGGTGGGATCCGTGGGGCAGCTGTGGGGCAGAACTATGGGGCAGAGCTATGGGATGGGATCTATGGGGTAGCCATGGGGCAGCTATGGGGCAGAGCTATGGGGCAGCTGTGGGGCTGGGTGTGGGGTGGGAGCTATGGGGCAGCCGTGGGCAGCTGTGGGGCAGAGCTATGGGGCAGGGGCTGGGGTGGGATCTATGGGGCAGCCATGGGGCAGCTATGGGGCAGAGCTATGGGGCAGGTGTGGGGCAGGGTGTGGGGTGGGAGCTATGGGGCAGCTATGGGGCAGAGCTATGGGGCAGGGGGTGGGGTGGGAGCTGTGGGGTGGAATCTATGGGTTAGCCATGGGGCAGCTGTGGGGCAGAGCTATGGGGCAGCTATGGGGCAGGGGCTGGGGTGGGATCTATGGGACAGCTATGGGGCAGAGCTATGGGGTGGGATCTATGGGGTGGGATCTGTGGGGCAGCCATGGGGTGGGATCTATGGGGCAGCTATGGGGCAGGGGGTGGGGTGGAAGCTGTGGGGCAGCTATGGGGCAGATCTATGGGGCAGCTATGGGGCAGAGCTGTGGGGCAGATGTGAGGCAGCTGTGGGGTGGGAGCTATGGGGCAGAGCTATGGGGTGAGATCTGTGGGGCAGCTGTGGGGTGGGAGCTATGGGGCAGAGCTATGGGGCAGGGTGTGGGGTGGGATCTATGGGGCAGCCATGGGACAGCTATGGGGCAGAGGGTGGGGTGGGAGCTGTGGGGTGGGATCTATGGGGCTGCCCCACACCTCTCCCCCCCAGGTGCTGCTGGAGCTGACGTTCGACGTCCTGAGCAACGCGACGTGGGGCGACGCCGTGGGGCTGCGAGCGGCCGTCAGCTGGTGGGTGCTGTGGGGCAGCTGGGGGGGGTCTATGGGTCCCTATGGGTCCCTCTGGGTCTCTCTATGGTTTCTATGGGTCTCTCTGGTCTTTCTATGGTCTCTATGGTCTCTCTATGGGTCCCTATGGATCTCTATGGTCTCTATGGGTTCCTATGAGTCCCTCTGGGTCCCTATGGGTCTCTCTATGGTCTCTCTAGTCCCTATGGATCTCTATGGTCTCTATGGGTTCCTATGGGTCCCTATGGGTCTCTCTGGTCTTTCTATGGTCCCTCTGGTCTCTCTGGGTCTCTATGGTCTCTCTATGGGTCCCTATGGGTTCCTCTAGGTCTCTGTGGGTCCCTCTGGGTCTCTCTGAGTCTCTCTATGGTCTCTATAGGTGCCTATGGTCTCTATGGGTCCCTATGGGTCTCTCTGGTCTTTCTATGGTCTCTATGGTCTCTCTGGGTCCCTATGGGTCCCTATGGGTCTCTCTGGTCTTTCTATGGTCTCTATGGTCTCTATGGGTCTCTATGGGTCCCTATGGGTCTCTCTGGTCTCTCTATGGTTCCTCTGGGTCTCTCTGCTCTTTCTATGGTCTCTATGGTCCCTATGAGTCCCTATGGGTCTCTATGGGTCCCTATAGGTCCCTGTGGGTCTCTATAGGTGCCTATGATCTCTATGGGTCTCTCTATGCGTCTCTATGGTCCCTATGGATCTCCTGGGTCCCTCTGGGTCCCTCTGGGTCTCTATGGGTCCCTATGGCTCTCTATTGTTCCTATGGGTCTCTCTGCTCTCTCTGGTCTCTCTATGGGTCCCTATGGGTCTCTCTGGTCCCTATGGGTCCCTCTGGGTCCCTATAGGTCTCTATGGGTCCTTCTTGGTCCCTATGGGTCTCTATGGTCTCTATGGTCTCTCTGGTCTCTATGGGTGCCTATGGGTTCCTATAGGTCCCTGTGGGTCTCTATAGGTGCCTATGGGTCTCTCTGGTCCCTATGGGTCCCTATGGGTGCCTATGGGTCCCTATGGGTCTCTATGGGTCCCTGACCCCCATCTCTGCCCCACAGCGATAACGAAGCCCCCGAGGATTTGGGGGACAATGAGGTCCAATGGGAGGAGCCCCTGAGCATCGTCCTGAGCCTCCTGGCGGCCTGGTCTGACCCCCCAGCCTGCCCCATAGATCCGCCCCATAGATCCGCCCCACAGCGCCCCATAGATCCCAGACCGCCCTCTGCCCCACATCCGGCCCCATAGATCCCTGCCCCATAGCTCCTGCCCCACTGATCGCTGCCCCACTGATCTCTGCCCCATAGATCCCTGCCCCATAGATCCCAGCCCCGCTGATCTCTGCCCCATAAATCCCAGCCCCACTGATCCCAGCCCCATAGATCCCTGCCCCATAGATCACAGCCCCATGGCTCCTGCCCACTGATCACTGCCCCACTGATCCCTGCCCCATAGATCCCAGCCCCACTGATCTCTGCCCCATAAATCCCAGGCCCACTGATCCCAGCCCCATAGATCCCTGCCCCATAGATCACAGCCCCATAGCTCCTACCCCACTGATCCCTGCCCCATAGATCCCTGCCCCATGGCTCCTGCCCACTGATCTCTGCCCCATAGATCCCAGCCCCACGGCTCCTGCCCCACTGATTTCTGCCCCACAGGGACGACACCTCCACCCCCCACCTCAACTTCAGCTCCCGGAGCCCCGAAGCCAAGACCCTGCGGCACCGCTATAGGGTGAGAGCGCCCCATAGATCCTGCCCCATAGATCCTGCCCCATAGATCCTGCCCCATAGATCCCCCATAGATCTGCCCCATAGATCCCTGCCGCCTACAGCTGCCCTATAGCTCCTGCCCCATAGCTCCTGCCCCATAGATCCTGCCCCATAGATCCCCCATAGATCTGCCCCATAGATCCCTGCTGCCTACAGCTGCCCCATAGCTCCTGCCCCACTGATCTCTGCCCCATAGATCCTGCCCCATAGATCCCCCATAGATCCTGCCCCATAGATCCTGCCCCATAGATCTGCCCCATAGATCCTGCCCTATAGATCCTGCCCCATAGATCAGCCCCATAGATCTACCCCATAGATCCTGTCCTATAAATCCTGCCCCATAGATCAGCTCCATAGATCTGCCCCATAGATCTGCCCCATAGATCCTGCCCTATAGATCCTGCCCCATAGATCAGCCCCATAGATCAGCCCCATAGATCTGCCCCATAGATCTGCCCCATAGATATCTGCCCCATAGATCTGCCCCATAGATCCTGCCCCACAGATCCCACCCCATAGATCCCTGCCCCACCGATCCCACCCCATATCTCTGCCCCACAGATCCCCCCCCCCAACCCCAGCCCCACGGATTCCTTCCTTCCCCCCCCCTCCCCCCTCAGCCCCACATCTGCCCCACAGCTGGAGACCCTCCTCCCCCCGCCCCACAGCCGCCGCCCCCCCTCGCTCCGGGCCCTGGTGCTGCTGCCCCACACTCTGCCCCACGGCGTCGCCATCGCCGCCCCCCAAGTGCGCATGGTGAGAGCTTCCCCTCCCCCCGTTTCACCGCCCCACAGAATCCATGGGGCAGCTTTGCCCCTCCCCCTCCCCCCCCCCCCCCCCCCCCCCACTTTCCAGCCCCATAATTGCCCCCCCCCCCCCCCCAATCTCTGCCCCACAGGAGCCCGGGGGGGTCTGCGACGCCGTGGGGCAGGAGGAGGCCGAGGCCGCTGTGGGGCAGGGGCTGAACGGGAGCCTCGTGGAGGTGGGAGCTGGGGGTGACCCACACTTGTGGGGCAGAGGGGGAGCCACTTATGGGGCAGAGGGAGCCACTTATGGGGCGCTATGGGGCAGGAGGACCCACTTATGGGGCAGGGGAAGTCACTTATGGGGCACTATGGGGCAGAAGGAACCACTTATGGGGCAGAGGAGTCACTTATGGGGCAGGGGGAGTCACTTATGGGGCAGAGGAAGCCACTTATGGGGCAGAGGGAGTCACTTATGGGGCGCTATGGGGCCGGAGGACCCACTTATGGGGCAGAGGGAGCCACTTATGGGGCAGGAGGAATCACTTATGGGGCAGGGGGAGCCTCTTATAGGGCAGGGGGAGCCACTTGTGGGGCAGAGGGATCACTTATGGGGCGCTATTGGGCAGGAGGAACGACTTATGGGGCAGGGGGAGCCACTTATGGGGCAGAGGGAGCCACTTATGGGGCGGGGGGGAGTCACTTATGGGGCAGGGGGAGCCACTTGTGGGGCTGGGGGAGTCACTTGTGGGGCTGGGGGAGCCACTTATGGGGCAGGGGGAGCCACTTATGGGGCGCTGTGGGGCAGGAGGACCACTTATGGGGCTGGGAGAGACACTTATGGGGCAGGGGGAGTCACTTATGGGGCTGGGAGAGACACTTGTGGGGCTGGGGGAGCCACTTATGGGGCAGAGGGGTCACTTATGGGGCAGAGGGAGTCACTTATGGGGCAGGGGGAGCCACTTATGGGGCAGAGGGACCACTTATGGGGCAGAGGGAGTCACTTACGGGGCAGGGGGAGTCACTTATTGGGTGCTATGGGGCAGGAGGACCCACTTATGGGGCTGGGAGAGACACTTATGGGGCAGGGGGAGTCACTTATGGGGCAGGAGGAGCTACTTATGGGGCAGGGGGACCACTTATGGGGCAGAGGGAGCCACTTGTGGGGTAGGGGGAGACACTTATGTGGCAGAAGGAGCCACTTATGGGGCAGAGGGAGCCACTTGTGGGGCTGGGTGAGCCACTTATGGGGCAGGAGGAGCCACTTATGGGGCAGGGGAGCCACTTATGGGGTGCTATGGGACAGGAGGACCCACTTATGGGGCAGGGGGACCACTTATGGGGCAGAGGGGTCACTTATGGGGCAGAGGGGTCACTTATGGGCAAGAGGAGCCACTTATGGGGCAGGAGGAGCCACTTACGGGGCTGGGGGAGTCACTTATGGGGTGCTATGGGACAGGAGGACCCACTTATGGGGCAGGAGGAGCCACTTATGGGGCAGAGGGGTCACTTATGGGGCTGGTCCCTCCTCCTCACTCCCCCTCCCCCCTCTCCCCTCCCCCAGGGCTGCCCCTCCCCCCTTCTCCGCCTCTTCCGGTGCGGCCCCTTCCCCCTCCCCCCGCCGGAAGTCGCCGCCTTCGTCGTCGTGGAAACCGAGCTGCGCCCCTCCCCCACCCCCCAGGTACCGCCTCCCCCCCCCTTTCCCGCCCCTCCCCCACCACCCCCTCTTCACCCGTCACTTCCGGCCCCTCCCCTCCCCGCAGGGCCCCGCCCACTTCCGGTTTTGCTCCGCCCTCCGCCTCGTTCTGGCCCCGCCTCTTTTTGACGCTGACCCGGAAGCGCTGAGAGCCCAGGTAAAGCCCCTCCCCCCCAACCACTTCCGGTCCCCTCCCCCCCAACCTCCCAGGGGGCCCCTCCCCCCTTTCCCCTCCCCCCTTTCCCCTCCCCCCACCTTTCACCTCCCCCCCATTTCAGGTCACCCCTCCCCCACACCACCCCTCCCCCAACCCCCTGAGGCTGCCCCTCTCCCCACCGATTTGGGGTTGCCCCCTCCCCCTCCTCCGGCCCCTCCCCCACCCTCCAGGGCTGCCCCTCCCCCATTCCCATCCCCCCCAATTCGGGGTCCACCCCCGCCCCGCCCCCCGTGCCCCTCCCCCACCCTTTTGGGGTTCCCCCTCCCCCCCCCCCATTCCGATGTGCCCATCCCCCTCCCCATTGTTCCCCTCCCCCATCCCTCCCCCTCGTTTTGGGATCCCCTCCCCCTTCAACCTCCCCCTCCTCCCCCTTTCTGGGGTTTCCCCTCCCCCCCGTGCCCCTCCCCCACATTTTGGGACCCCCCTCCCCCCCTTGTGCCCTCCCCTGTCCTTTAGGGGGTTCCCCCTCTCTCCCTCCCCCATTTTGGGGTTCCCCCTCCCCCCCCCTCACCGCTCCCCTCCCCCCCCCAGGGTCTGACAGAGCTGGAGCTGCTCTGGGACCCCTCCCCCATCCCCATCTACGTGGGGGGAGGGGCGGGGGGACTCCTCCTCCTCCTCCTCATCGCGATTGGCCTGGCCAAGGTAGGGCCCCTCCCCCACCCGGCGGGGGGGAGGGGGTGACACCCCAAAATGTGGGGGGGGGAGGGGAGGGGCACAAAGTGGGGGAGGGGCAAAAGAGGGAGGGGGATCCTGATATGGGGGGGGAGGGGCCCGGGGGGGGGATGGGGATCCCAAAATGGGGGGGGGAGGAGCACAAGTGGGGGGAGGGGAGCCCCAAAAAGGGGGGGAGGGGGGAGAAAGGGGGGGAGGGGGACGCCAAAATGGGGGGAGGGGCATAATGGGGGGAGGGGAACC
>JAUMJL010002524.1:0-12149 GCA_033558185.1 Dromococcyx pavoninus | reverse complement strand
GGGGTTTTGTGGAACATAACGGGACAGGGGGGCATGGGGGACATGGCAGGGCCCCCTGCGAGGCCCCCCATCCCGGGGGTGACACAAGCAGGGGGAGGTGACACGGTGACACCGGACGCCTGGGTCCCCCCTGCGGTATTGGGGAAAGGGGAGGCGGATGCCCTGGGCCCGGCTGATAACACCGGGTGGGGTGGGGGGGACCCCACATCCCCCCGTGTCCCCTGTCCACCCCCCCCACCCCATGTCCCCGGGGTTGAGCAACCGTCGGTGGCTTCCGGATGCCTGTGGGGGAAGACAGGGAAGAAAAGGGGGACCTGAGGGGGACAGGGGGGGCCCCGTAGCCCCCAGCTGCATCCCCAAGGCCGCCATTTCCATCCCTATGGCCTGCTGACCCCGTAAGTGTCCCCGTGACCCCCAGATCTGTCCCCATGATGACTCTGTGACCCCAGTTGTGTCCCCATTTCTGTCCTCACATCGCTGTGACCCCACCAGTGTCCCCATGGCCACCAACCTCATGTCCCTGTGTCTCCCATCCCTGTGTTCCCATTTCTGTCCCCAGGTACCCCCTTCCCTCTGTCCTTCTGTCCCTGTGACCCCACCAGTGTCCCCATGTCCCACCTTTGTGTCCCCATTTCCCCCATCCCCCTGTCCCTATGCCCCCATGATGTTCCTGTGTCCCCCTGTCCCCCAGTTGTGTCCCTATGTCCCTGTCCCCCATCTCTGCCTCCTTTTGTGTCCATCTCTCCCCCTCTGCTCCCTTTGCTTCCCCCCTGGGTTCCTGTTTCCCCCCCCCCCATTGTCCCCAGGGTGTCCCCGGGGCGGGGACACGGTGGCAGTGCTGGGAGGGAGGGGGGCGCACCCTGGAGGCTCTGTCCCCGTGTCCCCACGGCCCCTCTGGACATGGCTCTGCCCTGAGCGCAGCATCAGGTGGGTCCTGGCACGGGGAGGGGGCACACGCGTGTGCGAGGGTGCGGGTATCAGCTCACACGCGTGTGCAAAAGGGATCAGCTCACATGTCGGTGTGTTCACGCGTGTGCCCATGTGTTAGCGTGTGAGTGGTTGTGTCAGGTGATAATCAAGGTGACAAGGAGGTGACACTGAGGTAAACAAGGGGTAATATGGAGAAGACACTGTGGGTGACAAAGGAGTGACAGAAAGGTGTCACTGGGGGTGACAAAGGGGTGACAGCCCATCCGTTGCCCGTTGGGCAACGCCTGGTGTTGGGCAATGTGGTGGTGCAAGCAGGGGTGGCACCCAGGGGCACCCATGGGTGGGGACACCCCCCCTCCGCCACAAGGGGACCCCCCTCATCCCATCCTACCCCCCCAAAAGCGGAATTGGGAGGTGGCAGAGGGGGACGGTCAGGGGGTGCCCCTGGGCACTCACCCCTTCTCTGGCTGCAGGGGGAGGTGGCACCGTGGCTCCGGCATGGGGGACCCTGAGGTGAGCGGAGGGAGGGGTGGGGGGCACTGGGGGGGTCCTGACGGGCATCTGGGGCTTCGGGGGTCACTTGGGAGTGAGGGGCATTGCGGGGAGGAGGGGAGTGGGAGTCCCTGGGGGCACCACTGGGCAGAACTAGGGTGGGCTGGGGAGTGTCAGGGTCTGGGTAGGGAGGGGCACACTGGGGTGAGATTAGGGTCTCTGGGGGGCCACAGGGGGGCTGCAGGATCTGGGGGCATCTTGATGGGAGGGGACCTCGGAGGATCCCGGTGTATCGGGGCACAAGGTGGGATGGGGGGGGGGGGCTCTAGGACCTGGGGACACATTGAGGGGCGCAGGGTGGGGGAGACACGACACCCTGAGGCTTGGGGGCGTTTGGTGGGGTCCCCACTTTGAGGGGGGTGATAGGGGGATGTTGGGGGAACCCCCAGTACGTGAAGGGTCTGGGGCAGGATGGAGGGCGTCCAGGATCCAGGGGAGCACTAGGAGCTGAAGAATCCGGGGAAGAATCCGGGGGGGGTGGGTCTCGGTGGGGACCCCCCACTTTAAGGGTCTTGGGGACCCCGGTGTATGGGGGCACAGGACGGGATTGGGAGGGGGGGCTCTATGGCCCAGGGGGGCGCTGAGGGGCCCTGGGGGCGGGGCCAAGGCCCCCCCCGTAGCCAATCAAAGCCCACGAGGCGCGCGCGGTCCCGCAGGCCCTGGCGGTGCTCGGGGAAGGGCGGGGCCACGTGCCCTTGGCCCCGCCCCCGCCGGTTCCCGCCGAGGCGGAGGTCACGTGGCAGGAGATCCTGTCCCTCAGCGAACTTCAGGCAAGCCACGCCCCCTCCCTTGGCCACGCCCCCAACTGCCTCCCCCAGCCCCCTAATTGCCCCTTAGGGTCCCCATCCTGCCCCTTCAGGGTTCCCAACTGCCCCACAGAGCAGCCCTGCACACCACACTTGCCCCTCCGTCCCCCTAGATTCCCCCCCAACCTGCCAACTACCCCCCTATCACAACCCCCAATTGCCCCACCGGCCCCATAATGCCCTCCATGACCTCTAGCTGCCCCTTCACCCAGCCCTGTGCCCCCCAATTGTCCCCCTGCCAAAACACTGAACCCCCGGGACCCCCAATTTTCCCCCAACCACCCTATAGAGCAGCCCTGCACCCCCACAGCCCCTCAACTGCCTCCCCTCCAACTGCCCCTTTCACCCCACCATGTTGCCGCAGCCCCTCACCTGCCTTCCTGCCACAACACTGAGCCCCCAGGACCCCCAAATTGCCCCCGAGGCACCCCAACAACCCCATAGATAAGCCCTTCACCCCCCTCAGCCTCCCCCCAACTGCCCCTTTGACCCCTGCCCTCCCCACAGCACAGCTCTGCAACCCCCCCAGGCCCCCAATAGCCCCCTCTCCCTCCACTTCCACCCCCTCATCAACTCCTCCCTCTCCCCCCAGGGCCTGGACATGGTTACGGACTCCCCCCCCTTCGAGCCTTCACCCTTCTGCCCCCTCCCTCCACCTCCCCTTCCCCATTACCCCCCTCTGCCCCCCCCACCCCCTTTCCCCTCCCCTCCTTTCCCCCCCCCTTTCCCTAACCCCTCCCAACCACCACCTCCGCCCCCCCTTCCATCACCCCCATTCCCTCCGGAGTCTCTCGCCCACCCAACCCCTCGGCGGGTCGGCGGGAGCCGCGACGCCCGCCGCGCCCTGGCCTCAGCGTTGCCCATCGGTGCCGACGCCCTCGTTAACCTCCCGGTGGAGGATTTCAACGCGGCGCTGTGCCGGGCGCACCTGTCGGGCGCGGAGTTGGCGCTGGCGCGGGACATCCGCCGGCGGGGCAAGAACAAAGTGGCGGCGCAGAAATGCCGGCGCCGCAAACTCGAAGCCATCGCCAGGTTGCAAGCGGAGCTGGCGAGGCTGGCGAGGGAACGGGAGAGGCTGCTGAGGGCGCGGGGGCAAGCGGAGAGGGCGCTGGGGGCTCTGCGCCGAGACCTGGCGCGCGTTTCCGCGCAGGTGTTGGGGGCGCTCAGGGATGGCGCTGGGAACCCCCTGCCCCCCGAGAGCTTTGGGTTGCGCTTGGCACCCGATGGGGGGCTCAGCCTGGAGAGCCCGGGGCTGGGGGAGTGAGGAGGGGGGGGCTGGGGGGAGCTCGGGGTGCCATCCTGCACCCCGTGGGGCTCACTGGCACTCCCTGCACTCCAGAGAGAACAGTGGGGCCCCTGGGTGCCGTCCTGCACCCCACGGAGCCCAAGGGCACCCCCTGCCCCCCAGAGGGAACAGCTGGGGTCCCTGGTTGCCACTCTGCACCCCACAAAGCTTAGTGGCAGCCATGGGTGACCCTGGCACTCCATGGGGCTCATAGGCACTCCCTGCACTGCATCCCAGAGGAAAGAGTGGGGCTCTTGGGTGCCACCCTATAACCCATGGAGCCCAAAGGCACCCCCTGCACCCCAGAGTGACCCCTGCAGCCCACAAAGCTCAGTGGCACACCCTGTACCCCACAGAGTGTAAGGGCACCCCCCAAGTTAGTCCTGCACCCCATAGAGCCCCGTAGCACCCATGGGTTAGCCCCCCACCCAAGGGAACAGTGGGGCCCTTGGGTGCCATCCTGCCCTCCCCATTTCCTCACTGCCCTTCCCTGCAGAGCCCCTCGTCCACCCAGTCCCTCACTGGGCCAGCGGCAGCCTTAATGCTCGAGATGTTGTGCTCATTCTTGTCCCCTTTCATGGCCACTGTGTCCTCTGCATCCTCAACATCCTCTTCCCTCCATCTTTGTTCCATCCTCTCCCTTCCCATCCTCATCCCCATCATCTCCTCTCCATCCTATCCCATCCTGTCATCCCCATCCTGTCCCCACAGATGGGACACACTTCCAAAACTTCCCTTCTTTATTTCCAAGCCCCCTGACCCCTCCTGGGCACCCCCCAAGGTGTCCCTTGTGTTCCCTCACCCACCAACGTTGTCCCCTGCCCGCTCACCTCCACCATGGGCTCCTCTCCCTGTGCCGGAGGCTTCTGGAAAAGCAAAGATGGGCGTTAGCGAGCCTGGGGGGAATCTGGGATGGGGGGACAGGGATGTGAGTGGGACAAAAAGCTGCTCTTACCTACAAATGTCCCTGCGATGCCACCACGGAGAGAACTTGGGGACCAACACCACGGGGAGACCCTGGGATAATGGGTAGGGCGGGAGCCACAAATTTAGGGGGTGCGAATTGGGGCTGGGGAGGGAAAAACTGAGAGGAGACAGGGGAGGCTGCGACCGGATGGCAGAAAAGGTCAGAAATTGTGTGAAAAATATTAAAAAAATAGTAAAAAAGTAAAAAAAAGTAAAAAAAAAAAAAAGGAGACATTTATTGAGCGTCATCGTTGTTACAGTTTTAGCGATCGACAGCACGGGCGCGCAAATAAAAGCGAGGCTCCGATCCAGCCTCGTCGGAATGCTTCCACGGCACAGAAAAACTAAAAGAACCTGGTGTACAATTTAGTCACAAAAACACAGTCCTGGGGGCCAAAGGAGGCCGGGGGCCACCACCGCCCGTCTTCAGGAGCAGCAGCAGAGTCGCCCAGCGCCGGCACCGCCGCTGCCCGCAGCCTCCTCGGGCGCGTCTCTCCCGCCGAGCTTCGGGTCCTGGAGGGTGACAGGAAGGAGTTAATGGCAACGGGTGCCACCGGGCTGGGGTGCATTAAGCCTCTTGTTGTGTTCTTTAGTGATTCCACAGATTGGGATTTACTGGAGTATAGTGGTGTATAGGTGGGATATACTGGAATATTTGGGGAATAGGGGTTGTACAGTATGAAGAGCAGAAGGCTCCGGGGAGACCTTAGAGCAGCCTGAAAGGGGCTCAAGGAAAGCTGGGGAGGGGCTTTTTCCAAGGGCCTGGAGTGATGGGACAAGGAGGAATGGCTTTAAATTGAAATGGGGAAGATTTTAGACATTAAGAAGACATTCCTCACGATGAGGATGAGCAGGCCCTGGCACGGGTTGCCCAGAGAAGTGGCTGCCCCATCCCTGGAGGTGGTCAAGGCCAGGCTGGATGGGGCTTGGAGCCCAGGGGACTGGACCTGGATGGGATTTGAGGTCCCTTCTAACCCAAACCAAGTTGTCCTTGCCCATGGCAGGGAGTTGGAACTGTACAGGTTTTGATGCTTCTTCCAACCCATTTCATGATTGGAATAATGGAACAACTGGGAATCCTGCACGGAGAATGGGCTCACCCGGGTGTTAAAACCTCCTGCCGCCGCCATAGCTGCCGCCGCCGCTCGAGCTGCCGTAACCGCCTGCGGAAGGAAGGGGTTAGGGACACATTCCAGGTGGGATAAAAGGGATTTGGGGGTGCAGCCAACCCCCCCACCCTGCAGCCCAGGACTCACCGCCGCCGTACGGCCCCGAGCTCCTGCCCCCAAAGTTGCCCCCCTTCATGGGGCCGAAATTGGAGGACTGGTTGTTGTAACTGCCAAAATCGTTGTAGTTTCCCCCACCGCCAAAGTTGCTGCCTGGGAAGGGGGGAAAGGAGGGGAAAATGGGGTCAGTAAAGGGGGAAAGGGGACGTCCTCGGGGGGACTGGGGAGCCCAGCAGCAAGGAGGGGTTTAATGGGGGTGGTACCCAAGGAACTTGGGGGGGGGAGACAGGGACATGGGGCACCTGGAGGCCCTGGGAAGCTTGTGGAGGAGTTACTGGGGAACCTGGAGACACTGGGGAGCTTGTAGGGAGGTTATCAGGGAACCTGGAGGCACTGGGGAGCTTGTGGGGGGGTTATCGGGGAACCTGGAGGCAATGGGGAGCTTGTGGAGGAATTACTGGGGAACCTGGAGGCAATGGGGAGCTTGTAGGGAGGTTATCAGGGAACCTGGAGGCAATGGGGAGCTTGTGGAGGAATTACTGGGGAACCTGGAGGCAATGGGGAGCTTGTAGGGAGGTTATCAGGGAACCTGGAGGCAATGGGGAGCTTGGGGGCGGGGTTATCGGGGAGCCTGGAGGCAATGAGGAGCTTGTGGGGGGTTATTGGGGAACTTGGAGGCAATGGGGGGGTTTAATGGGGGTGGTACCTGAGAAACTTGGGCTGGGGGGCGGTTCATGGGGAGTCCAGAGGCACCCAATGGCTTGGGCAGGGGTGTAATGGGGAGCCCAGCACCAAGGTGGGGGTTTAATGGGGAGCCCAGAGGCACTGGGGAGTTTGGAGGGGCATTACTGGGAAGCCTGGAGGCACTGGGGAGCTTGGAGGCAGTTAATGGGGAGTCCAGAGACTGTGGGAGGTGTTAATGGGGGGTGTGGAGGCAAGGGTTGGGGGTTAACTGGGATCCTGGAGGCACCCCACTGCTAGGGGGAAGGATTTGAGGGAGAGGGAATTTAGGGGGCTGAGGGGGGGGATTCAGGGGGCCAGGGTGGGATTTAGGGAGCCGTGTGGAGTGGGAATATTTAGGGATCTGGGTGGGGTGGTGGGATTTAGGGAGCTAAGGGAGAATTTAGGAAGCTGAGGGGTGGGATTTAGGGGGACAGGGGAGTGGGATTTAGAGGGACAGGGTGGAAGGATTTAGGGGGTCTGGGGGGGGAGAATTTAGGGGGTCTGGGGGGGAGAATTTAGGGGGCTATTTTGGGGAGGGGGGGAGGCAGAGATTTAAGGAGTTGAGGGGGATTCAGGGAGCAGAGGGTGCGGATTTAGGGGCCTGGAGGGGGTCTCACCTGTGCCTGCTTCAGAGAGCCCGTTCCTCACGGCGAGCGCGGGTCCCCGGGCCGGCCGCCGCCCCCCGCTGCCGCCGCCGAAGCCCCCCCCCCCGTTGTTGTAACCGTCGTAGGTGCTGCTGCCGCCGTAGCCCCGGTTGCCGCCGCCGGAGTAGCCGGGGCCGCTGCCGCCATAACCTGGGGGAGCAGAGGAAGGTGCTGAGGTCCAGGAGCTGCCTCCGGTGGGGGCCGGGCTCCGGGTTCGGTGAGGCTGAGGGGGCCACGGGGCTGTGTTGGCATCGTCGGGCGAAGAAATCCCACTCTGGCCTTACCATTATTGCCAAACCCATTATAGGCGTCACCGCCATCATAACCACCGCGGCTGCCACCAAACCCACCTGGAAAGAACCAACCCATCGTGGTTTCCAGCCATCCACGCGGGGTCAGGTGGGTTTAGGGCTATCAGAGTGGAAAATAATAATATCCAAGGTACCAAAATCCCAGCGTGGAGGGAGGAAAAGCGGTGGCAGCCGGAACGGCGGTGGCGTTGGGGCCGCGTTTCGAGCCGACGCGGTGTTCCTTGTAGTTGACAACAGGATGGATCCCACACCAAAGCAGGAGTTGGGGACTCCTTTTGGGTCCCTTCCAACTCAGGAATTGATTCTACAAAACCACTTACCACGGCCACCGAAGTTGCCGCCGCGACTGAAGTTGTCGTTGCCGCCGAATCCACCTCCGCGGCCGCCGCCGCCGAAATTACCGGAACCGCTGCGGCCTAGGAGAGGGGGGGGGAGGGGGGGGGACAGCCTTTAGGAACAGCACAGGCAGCGGGGTCCAACGGCAGCTCGGGGCGCGGCGGGAGGAGGCGGGGGCCGAGGCGGGCGCTCACCTCTCTGGCTGGCGGAAGCGCTGGCCATCTCCTGCTTCGAGAGGGCTTTCCTCACCTCGCAGTTGTGGCCGTTCACAGTGTGGTATTTCTGAACTGGGGGAGGTGTGGAGATTTAGGGGAGGGGGGTTTACAAAGCTGGGGGGCCCCCCATTCCCTTTGGAGCACGCAGGGTTGTTTGGAGGATCATAGAATGGTTTTGTTGGAAAAGATCTTTGAGATAACTGAGTCCAACCATCCCTGTCCATGACTGAACCATCCCTGAGCACGTCTACCACGGCTTTCAAAGCCCTCCAGGGATGGGGACTCAACCACCACCCTGGGCAGCCTCTGCCAGCTGGATCTTAAACCCCTCCAGGGTTGGAAAAGACCTTTGAGATCGTTGAGCCCAACCATCCCTGAGCACCTCATCGACCACAGCTCTCAAAACCCTCCAGGGATGGTTCCCCATCGCCCTGGGAACCTTTGCCAAAGACCAAGAACCCTTTCCAAAAAGGAATCGTCCCCAATATCCAATCTAAACCTCTCCTCATGCAACCTGAGGCCATTTCTTCTCATTCCATCCCCTGTTGCTTGGGAGAAGAGCCCAACACCCACCTCACTCCAACCTCCTTTCAGGCAGTTGTAGACAGTGATGAGGTCTCCTCTCAGCCTCCTTTTCTCCAGACTAAACAAGCCCAGGTCCCTCAGCTGCCCCTCATAACCCCGTTCTACACCTCCTTCCCCAGCTCCAGATGCACTCCAGCCCCTCCACAACCTTCTTAGAACCATGGAATGGTTTGGTTGGAAACAACCTTTGAGATCACCGAGTCCAACCATCCCTGTCCACTGCTGAACCATCCCTGAGCCTCTTCCACCTGGATCTTAAACCCCTCCTGGGATGGAGACTCCACCATCTCCCTGGGCAGCCTCTTCCACTTGGACCTGAACCCCTTCCAGGGATGGAGACTCTTCCAGTGCCCGAGAACCCTTTGAAGGAGCTGTTCCTGACTTACTGACTATCTTGTCGACGGAGTCGTGGTCGTCAAAGGTGACGAAGGCGAAGCCCCTCTTCTTGCCACTGCCGCGGTCTGTCATGATCTCAATGACTTCGATTTTGCCATATTGGCCAAAATAGTCTCTCAAGTGATGCTCCTCCGTGTCCTCCTTGATGCCACCCACAAAGATCTTCTTGACTGTGAGGTGGGCACCGGGTCGCTGCGAGTCCTGCGGGAAGACGGCAGGGGGTGGCTCTGGGATCCGACGTGGTTCCCTCAATCCGGCCCTGGGCTCTCCCAGCCCCGTTTTCCGGAGCTCCCTGGGGAACGTGGGCTCCTCCCTACCTCTCGGGACACGGCCCTCTTTGGTTCAACCACTCTGCCGTCCACTTTGTGCGGCCGGGCGTTCATGGCAGCGTCGACCTCTTCCACCGAGGAGTACGTGACGAAACCGAAGCCTCGAGAGCGTTTGGTGTTCGGGTCCCTCATCACCTGGGAGGGCAGAGAGAGATGTCAGGGTGTGGTGTGGAGACCCCCAGAACACAGCAGCTCCACCCTCTCCATTGGGATGTGGCTCCTTTCCCTTAGCTCCTTGTTCCAGGAAAGGTGGGGAGTGCAGGGATGGAATCAGAGAATGGTTTGGGTTGGAAGGGACCAGTAAGATCATCCAGTCCGACCCTCAATGTGATGGGACGAGGGGGAATGGTTTTGAGTTGAAAGAGGGAAGATTGAGGTGAGACCTTAGGGAGAAATTCTTCACAGTGAAGGAGGGGAAGCCCTGGTCCAGGTTGCCCAGAGAAGCTGTGGCTGCCCCATCCCTGGAGGTGTTCAAGGCCAGGTTGGATGGGGCCTGGAGCCCCCTGACCCAGTGGGAGGTGTCCCTGCCCATGGCAGGGGGTTGGACTGGATGGGCTTTGAGGTCCCTTCCAACCCAAACCATTCCAGGATCCATAGTCTCCCCCACATATGCACAGAGGGATGTCCCTGCAGATGTGTCCCCTATGGATGCTCAGGCTCCAAAACCCTGACATCATGCAGGGCTGGGGGAAAGAAACCATCATTTTTAACTCAAAATCAGAGTTCTCTTCCCAGAGCTGGAAATGAGGTGAAAACCCCATGAGTGCAGGAGGTGGTGCTTGGTTCTGAGAGAGGTGGGAGGGGATGGGTGAGGGGGGAGATAAAATCGTGGTAATGAGATACAGAGCTGGAACCAGAGCTGGAACTGGGACTGGAGATGGAACCAGAATTGGAAATGGAGTTGGAACTGGAGCTAGAGATGGAACCAGAGCTGGAGAGCTAGAGATGGAGCTTCAACTGGAACCGGAGCTGGAATCAGAGCTAGAGATGGAACCAGAGATGGAACTAGAGCTGCACCTAGAGATGGAACTGGAGTGGGACATGGAACTGGAACCAGAGCTAGAGATGGAACCAGATTGGAACTGAAGCTGGAACCGGAGATAGAGATGGAGCTAGAACTGGAACCAGAGATAGAGATGGAGCTAGAACTGGAACCAGAGATAGAGATGGAGCTAGAACTGGAACCAGAGATAGAGATGGAGCTAGAACTGGAACCAGAGATAGAGATGGAGCTAGAACTGGAACCAGAGATAGAGATGGACATGGACCTGGCGATGGAATTGGTGTTTGGATAGAGCTGGAGATGGAGCTGGATAAGATTTGAGGGCCCTTCCAATCCAAACCATTCCACGAATTCTACGATTCTCCTCGTTGCCCATTTCAGACCTCAAACCGTGTCAGCGTTGGGTGACCAAGGGCAGATGTGTCACCCACCCCCCCCTCCATGCCCAGAGGTGCTGGGGTGCCCAGCAGAGGCCAGGGAGGAGGAGGAGGGCCGGGGGTCCTCACCACGCAGTCGGTCAGGGTCCCCCATTGCTCAAAGTGGCTGCGCAGGCTCTCGTCTGTGGTTTCGAAGCTGAGGCCGCCGATGAAAAGCTTGCGGAGCTGCTCGGGCTCCTTCGGAGACTGCGGGGAAGGAGGGGGTCAGGGGAGGCTGGAGACCCCCAGATCTAGAGATGCTCTGCCAGCCCCCACCCCCCCCCTTTCCCTTCTCCCAGTTCCAAGGAGGTCACATCACCCCCAAAACACCCCTCCACCTCCCAAGGCCATCTGGTACCCCCCACAGTTCCAGGGAGGCCCTGTCACCTCAAAACACCCCCCAAGAATTGACTGGAACCCCCACAGCTCCAGGCACCCTCCAACTCTCTGTGCAGCCCTAGGGAGACCCCCAGCCCTCACTTATGGGGCCAACGAGGCCTCTGACGCTCCCACACTCCTCAGCGCCCCCCATCTTTGGGGCCACCAAGATTCCCTGAGCACCCCCAGACCACCAAGCACTCAGTTTTAGAGCCACCCAGGCCTATGCTGCACCCCAACCGCATCTTTGAGGCTGCCAAGACCCCTGAGCCCCCCCAGCCCCCACTTTTGGGGCCGCCAAGACCCTTGCCCCCTTCCTCACTTTCAGAGCCCCTCCCAGGGCCCATCTTTGGGGCCAGAAACACTCCTGTTACCCTCCTCATCCTTTGACAGCCACACAGGCCTCCAAGTCCCACCCAGACCCCATCTTTCCCCTCCAACCCACAATCTTTGAGGCCCCATCTTTGGGGCCACCCAGTCCTTTGATCTCCCTGAGCCCCCATTTTTGGGGACACCCATCCCTCTGACTCCCCCCCCCTGCCCTGCACTCCAACCTTGAGGCTACCCAGGGCCCTGAAGCCCCCCTAGACCAAATCTTTGGGGGCCACGCAGTCCCTTGAGCCTCCCCAACCCCATTTTTGGGACCATCGACCCTCCTGACCCCCCTCTTTGATCCACTCAGCCCCCTGAGTCCCCTAGACCCAATTTTTGGGGCCACCCACATCCCCTGAGGCCCATCTTCGAGGCCGACCCCCTTTTCCTCCATCTTTGAGGGCCTCCCCCGGCCCCCTGAACCCCCATCTTTTGGGTCTCCCCCAGCCTCCCACCTCCCTCACCCCGCCCTTTTGCGGTGCCCTCCAGCCCCCCCCATGATTTCTACCGGGGTCCTGTCCCCACGTCCCCCCCCATCCATCCCGACCCCCCCCCGCCCCCGCGCATGCGCGGCCGCCGCCATCGCCCACCCGAGCACAAAGGCGCGCACGTGGCCCCGCGCGCGCAGGAGGGGGGAGAGGGGGGCGCGCGCGGTGCCGCGCATGCGCCCTGCACC
>JAUMJL010002523.1:0-21594 GCA_033558185.1 Dromococcyx pavoninus | reverse complement strand
GCCAGTCACGTGCGTTAGCGACAGCTGCCGGCGGCTACCATTGGCCGAGGAGCGGAAAGGGGGCGGAACGAGGGCGGCCGGGCCGTCAGCCGCCACCGCTATAACAACAAAGGGCTCCGCGGGGCTGCTGGGAGCATCGTGGGGCGGGTGAGTTTGCTTGGTAGGGTCGGTGTCCCGGGGTTTGAGCGCTCGGGCGAGGTGGTGTAAGGCAGCTTCCGCCTACCCCTGCATCCATCCCGGCTTCTTTCCTCTCGGGAAGCACCGGTATCGCTTTTTCCCGTGTTTTCCTGGCTGCCGTGTCTGTCCTGCTGGTAGCTGGGAAGGTGCGCAGCTGCCGGGGCACCCGCGGGAAGCGGCTGCGTGGAGCCTCCTGGTGGTGGTGGAGTAGTTGCGAGATGAGGGCACGGGAGTGTCCTAACGGGGAGCTGCGCAAGAGGCTGGGGGGGCGGGTATTCCGGTTTTTTTTGCTCAGTGCGCACGCAGCTCCTCTGCTGGGGTAGAAGGAATAATAGGCAGAAAAGAGGATTTTAACGCAATACTGCCGGCATGCAGCATTGCAGCGCATCCAGTGTGTTATCCGTGACAGCCTTTTATTGTGTTGTAGCTGAGATGGTTGCTCCCAGTCTTGTCTCTTCTTGCATCTGGAGAACCGCGGTGCCTCCCTTTCAGCCTCATCCCCTTCATCTGCTCTAACGGTAACGGCGTCACTTCTTAGTCCCATCTGACTCGCACAACGGTGCGCGACTGTGGCTGTTTTAAAGGCAAAAGGATGTCAAAACATCAGCCAGTTTCTAAATGATTCAGATGTTTTTTTCGATCGTTCTTGAAGGGGAAAGGAAACAACCTGCTTTTGATCTAGAGAAAGGCAGTCATAGGTCACAAGCTGTAGTTTGTTTATTTTGTGTTCTCAGGAACAGTCTTGCTTGCTAGAGGTTAATTATTTGATGTTGCTGTGATGTCTGTGGATCCTTAATGTAGGAGTGTAGTTGCTCATCTTGCTCCACTCTACACACAGAACAAAGACAACCCTTGCCTGAAGATACTTTGAGTCTAGATCTAGCAAAGAGGCAGCGCGTGTGTGTGGGAGTACAGGGAAAGCCAGCACTGATCAGCAATTACACTATGGCTTGCTAGTTTGCCTAAAGAAAATCCGAACTCTTTTGTTCCTAGGCCGGGTGCCAGGAGAGGGTTAGGGATGAATGTGGAAAATAACAGGATAGCTGCAGACTTCCAGCTTTCCCTTAGAGTCCATTTCCTTATCTGTGGCAAGCTGTTTGTAAGGGAAGTGCTCAGACTTTCTGAAGAAGGTGCTTAGGAACTCTTGGCATTTGGTGTTTCCTTAGGCAACCCATCCAGGACTTAGTAACCACTGAAAATTGAATTTTACTGTAGTTAAAAGCCAGTTCTGCTTGCTATGAATGCAGAAGAAAGGAATAAATGTTTACTACTGTGGTCATTTTTTCCTTCCCTCTGTTAAGACTTCCCTTTTTAAAATTTTATCACTTTTCTTTGGACTCCTGATCATTCTTATATCTCTCTTGAAGAGAGCTGGGTGTTTAATTTTCAAGTGTCATTCTAAAAAAAACCCAGCCTTTTATCACTACTGCCAGCTGAGCCATTTGTTCTTAGTCTTGTATTTTCCTGCAGCTGATGGCTCCTGTTGAAGAACTAGAATGTATAACTTCTTGAGTTATGCTGTACGCTGTACCTTTTCCTATTGCTTCTGAAGTCTACTTTCAATTCTAATCCTATCCTTGTGTGCTGTTTGCATAAGGAGGTAGCTGCACAAATGTTTGTAGGTGCAATATTGCATGAGGCTGGTGCTTGGCCTTACCTGGAACAAGTAGGTGATGGGGTCTGGTGTCCTGGAGTAAGGTGAAACCAAAATGACCCTTTACTGTGGCTTGGGAGTTATAGGGTATACTGTCCTTAAATAATATTTTTATGGGTTGTATCTTCTTTTAATGTCTGGGTTTGTCTAGTGTAGTGTGTCTTATCCCTTTCTTTTTCTGAATGCAGACACTCACACCTTCTTACATGCATTTATTCTTCCCTATTTAATTATTAAACAGGTATTTAACCTGTAATAATTCTGATATGCTGTGATAATTCAAATATTACTATGGTGAAACTAACTTGTAGTTAAATCAGTGAATATTTCTCACATCTAGTCTACTTATTTGGCTACTTCAGTGGCTTTTTATTAACTCAAACGTAAATATTCAAAAGCTGTAAGCATGCTGATCTGAGGTAGTGGAACATTCAGCTTCTCGTTAGTAACAGGATTTTTTCATCTTGCCTTCCAAAGGTGCAGTTCAGGCTTATGGTGTGTAATCACATGTAGATTTAGGGAAATATATTAAGAAATAAACATTGGTTTTAATTAACTAGACAAGCTACTTTTCCTTGTTACTAACTTACCATACATAACTAGTTGGGCACTTGTTATGAGAATGATCCCATCAGTAACTCTGTAGTGTACTTTAAACCCGAGAGGGGATGTGCCTTCCTACTGTGTTAACTCATAGGCAGTGACCATGAACTGTATGTGACGGGAGAGAGAAGAAACACTGCCAGATGTCCCCTGGGGGCCCTCACAGGAGCAGGAGGTGTGAGTCTGTGTCAGCAGAGGAGGTGCGATGTCTGGAGCAGAGAACGCGCACTTGCCCTTCACATATCTCTTTGACCAAGAGGAAGACAGGTGGGAGGCTTAGGAAGCACCTCGGTGAGCGTAGGCACAAGACTCCTGTACCAAAGCCCTCTCTTCCCATAGGGGAAGGTAGGGACCAACTACTGAACAGACCTTTGCATGGGGAGGAGGATCTAGAGGAAGGTGGTGTTTCTGTGTGCATCTGGCTGGGAATGGTGAATGCTGGTGAAGCTGCCTCTCCTCTCGGGGGGGGAAAATTTTCACTGGTGCCTCAGGCTTCACCTTGTTTAATTTGTTCCCTAGGTATGTTACCTTTCTAAGACCCCTGTGATTTTTTTTGCAGGTTTCACATAAGCTGTTTACAAGTCATGCCTCTGCGTGTCCCGTACCTAAGCTGATAAAGCACCTGTGCACTTTAATCTCAAGTCTATGCTGCTCTGGTAGTACAGTGTGAGCTGTGCCTTGAACCTTGAATATAAAGACCTACTAGCCAAAGTCTTGTTCCTGCCTTAGTAATGTTCCAGCGGTTAAATAACATGCTCATGGGAGAGATTAATAGCTTGTCCAGCCAAGAGCCAGAGTTCAGTGAGAAAGAAGATGATGAGTGGATTTTAGTTGACTTTATAGGTAAGTTGTCTGACAAACTTAAGTTCTCCTAGAAACCAGTAGCTTGAGAGGAGCTTTACTAGAGTGAAAAAACAATGTGCATTAGAGCATAGGGTGTTGTCTGAAGAAATGTACCAATACATGTTATGTAAACTGAGAAAAATTATGTCGGGTTTATAAGCCTGACATAGGCTTCAGCAGAACCACCTGTACAGATAAAATACGTTTGACTTATTGCGCAATTGTATTGCTTTACTGATAACAGTTGTTTTACGTGTCTAGTATGACTTGTCAAGGAATTCCCTTTTCCCTCCCCTTGCTTTTAAAAAACAAATCTGTGTACATGCTGATAGGCATTTATTTATTTTTCTTTTTTTTAATATCTCATTTGTGGCTGTGTGTGACCTTGTTTTCAACCTCCTGCAATCACCAATGTCCATGGGTTCCTCTGAACTGGCCACCTACAGCAGACTCTTGCACTAATTGCTCCACGGAGGAAGCAGACATCGCTGAAGCATCGGCTGCAGATGACTCCCCTGTCTTCTCTTGTTTACCATCTCCTTTGGAACACTTGCCAGAGACCAACGAGTCTTGCTTCATCCAGTTCGAGTCGTGTCCCATGGAGGAGAGCTGGTTTATCACCCCACCCCCATGTTTTACTGCAGGTGGATTAACCACTATCAAAGTGGAAACCAGTCCGATGGAGAACCTCCTAATAGAGCATCCCAGTATGTCTGTGTATGCTGTCCATAATACCTGTCATAGCCTTAACAAGACTGGATGTGGAGATGAGGAGTTCCACAGCCCAGTTAGTCCCAGGTACGTCTGACTTCTCCAGGAGCTCTGTTGCTGAAAATATCTGGTTTCTACTTGATCAGCTGAGACACTTAATACTGAATTTTCCATCTTATTTCGGAGCAAGTGGGTAAAGCATGAATACTATGCAAGGTGGGTAGGGTGGTCAGGGCTGCCTGCCTGCGTAGAAAAATGTTATACAAGATGATGGTGTCAGGAAACAGTTGGGTATGCTGTTTTGACACGGCAGTGAATATTTATGGAGCCTAATTGTTCCCTCACAGAGTACACCGCAGTCCTGTTTAAACTGGTGACAGTTAACTGTAGACCTGATAACACAGACTTGAAAGCCCTCTCCATAGCTATATGTATTTATCATAACTATTAGTCACCTCGTGAGATGAAAAGTATTAACTATCCTGACAGCAAAATCTATTTTGGTATTTTTTTGTTTTTCAACCTAGTGATAGATGAGGACAGAATTAAATTTTTCCACAGGTGATTTGTAGAACAAAAGCAAACTGAAATATTACACAAAATTTATCCCACTTAAGGGAAGAAAAATGCACTGCAAATTTCTGCTCCTCACAAGATAAGAAGTTGTGCTGTTTATGTTTTTTGTCGGGGTCATATAGATCCAGCCACATTAAATTATGGTAGATGTGTGTTTGCTGTGCAGTGCTTTGGTGGTAACTGCCCAGTATGCACAGCAATACTCTCATAGCAATATAGCATAGACTAGACTATTTTAGTTGGAAGGGTTGTATAGTGATCATCCAGTCCAACTGCCTGACCTATTCAGGGCTGACCAAAAATTAAAGCATGTTGTAAAGGGCATTGTCCAAATACGCGTCAAACGCTGACAGGCCTGGGACATTGACCACCTCTCTAGGCAGCCTGTACCAGTGTTTTCTTTACTAAGAGAGTGGTCAATGTTTCTAATGTCCAGTCTGAACCTCCCATGTGCAGCTTTGAACCATCCCGGTGTGTCCTGTCACTGGATACCAGGGAGAAGAGATCAGCACCTCACTCTCTCTGCTTCCCCCCTCAGGAAAGTAAAGAGACCATTGAGTTTGCCCCTCAGCCTCCTCTTCTCCAAACTAGACAAACTCTGAGTCCTTAGCTGCTTTTTGTAGGATATTCCTTGCAGCCCTTTCACCAACTTTGTTGCCCTTCTCTGGACACATTTAAGGACCATAGATATATCCAAGTATACATAGATTTTTACAGATCGAGTATTTTTGCCACCATAACTCTACAGTTGCCCATGTGTTCATTGCTTTGTATGTTTTATTAGTCCCAGTTAATAACAAAGACTGTTTTTTTCATCCCATCTGATGCCTAAATTTAGAAACAATTGGAAAAAAATAATAGCATAGTGAACTTTGTTACACAGGAATAAAATGAGCGTAGTGGTAGAGTTGCTGTAGGTAGATAATTGACTTTTCTGATCACCTCCTTGCTGTATTTAAAGTTCTTAGTCCAAAGAAATGGGTGACACTGAGATGATGTGCAATTGTGTAGTATTGAAGCATAGTGTTGATACTCTTAATCTTGCAAAACAGGGGATTTGTGTAAATATTTGGGAGGGCAATTTGATGTTAAGCATCAGGGGTCTAGCTTAACTTAAGTCGAAGGGGAAGCTGTGAGCACACAGCACCTTTAAAATGAGGATCTGAAGGAACTTGCAGTAGACCTGTAAGCTCTGAGGCATACCTGAGAGAAAGACAGTAGGTCAGTTTATCTAAAATACCAATTATAGTGGATTGTAATGTGCAAAGTAAGATTCTGACTCTGCCTAGTGACTTATGAACTAGGGATACTGGTAGAAACTATTCTAGAGAAGATTCTTACGTTATGCTAAACATATCGTTTGTCAGAGGATATAGACTTTTGCATGAGTTGTTCTGGGTGGCAGAACTGGGAGTAGAATAAAGTCAGAAGCTGAGGTGAAGTACAGAAACTAGGAAAATCAATTACACTGATAACACGGTAACTTTCAAATGCTGTTTTGGAGACTGTAGTGGTTTAATGCTTGGCCATTTAACATTGTAGGGCCAAGAAAACCTGCTTAAGGCACACTGGCACAGTAAGTACTACTGTTTTGGGACAGTGCTTTTTGTTTGATCAGGCTGCTAGCAACACTGCTTCCTCTAGAGCCTTGTCTGCCAAAACAATACTGGTTCTAAGACTAACCTTTGTGCCCAATGATGTTACTTGATCAAGCCTAACTACTTCTGCTTTAACACGCCAAAAATGCTAAGTGCAGAAAAATTACTTAAATATTAATTGGGGCGGGATCTCAAGCCTATAATGTTTCTTGTGAGATCTGGCTCTGTAGCACCACTAGTAGAACACTTACACTTCCTAGGAAGATAGATGCCAGGGTCATAGCAACAGATGTGTGTAGTAGCTGTCTGACTTTAGGCACAGCCCCTCTAAAATGACATTTTGATAACGTTGCTGGAGGCTTGTTGCCCTGTTCTCTCGGTGTCTGGGTCTCACTAGTGCCAGGCTACCAAAGGCAACTACTAAGATACCAAAATGCTACATGAGTATAAGAGTACGTGGCCTTTAGTTAATTCAGACTGCCTCTGCTATCCCAGTTTCACTTCAAGTGGCCAGTAGAAGTGTTGGTTTTGCAAACCAGTGCTGGAAGATTATTTGATAAGAGGGGAAAAACTTCAAATATCTTTAACCAGCAATTCTGAACCAGTTTTCCTCCTTTTGTGGAGGAAATCTATTTGCTCCTTTTAAATTCCTTTCAGAGCAAAAGGACGTTGTATAAACTTCTCCCTGTTTTGTCAGGTTAGTCATATTTTTCCATAACAAACTGCAATAATTTGTATTAGCAGTTGTTGCCATTCACTGGCTAATGACATGCAGCAAGGGCATGCTTAGGAAAAATGGGTTCTAATAACACAATGTGGTGTGGCTTCCTGGCTTCTTATGGCTTTCCCTAGAAAGCCTTTGTTTGAAGTTTCACCTCCAGCACTGCTGAATGTGTTAAGGCGTTGCCCTATATGGAAACCTCTGTATTTGCAGGTACCCTAAGGTGCATTAAACTGGTGTCATCTGCATAGAAAAAGCATTTACAAGGCACTGTGTATTGTTTTATGCTGACTTATTAGTTTATTTCTTGCTTTATATTCCAAGTCCTTGGACAACATCCAGTGAAAGAACAGGGAGGAAACCAACCTGTTACTACCTTTCTGGAGTCTGTAGGCTTCAGTCAGTCATCTCAAGCAAGCCAAGGAGCCAAAACCAACTAGACTTGGGTATTTAATAGAAAAGAAGTAGAGGAGAGGGAGTACTCCTTTCCTAACTGGGAGTATTTAGCTCCAGAGTAGAGTTGGGAGAGGCAGAGGAGCTCATATCTGTGCCAGGCATCTGCAGGACCCCAAGAGCAAGGCTGCAAGGGTGTACTGTGCACACAGCAGACAACATGTAGATCTCTGGAGACACCATGCAATAAATGCAAGTGAAGCTCCTTGTAGAGGCATGCTAGTGCTGGAAAACAGACTTTGTAAGAGACTTCTTGCTCATGCCTGAGCAAGCTCCTGGGTTTGCAGATGTCTTTCCTGGACACCACTGAGTTGACCTCTAGTAGTTGGGTCCTGGGTGAGGAGGGAGGAGGCAGGCAACTCCTGTGCCGCTGGTCTCGCAGCAGCTGTGGCCCTCAGACTTGGGATTGGCTTTGCTTTTAAAACTGCCAGGCTATTTTTAGCTTTACTTTAGAAATTTCAGGAAACACCAGTGATTGTTCTGTTGAGTAGGGAAGTCCTTTTTCAGTATGTCAATCCCTGCTTGCGTAGGCTGCTGGTTTCTTGGTGGGTTTTTTGTTTGTTTTTTTTTTTTTCCACTAGTGCATGATGGAGTAAGGATTTGCCAAAACTGCTGACTCTCTGCTCATAAAATCTGGAGGGCTGGTTGAGGAACAATCTGTCCAAGTTATTTCCCATCTGTGTGGCAACTGGTCAGTCTTTCCCATTCCTTTGCATGAACATGGTTTGGATTTACTTGTGTGGCTGGCAATCCAAACGCACTTTCATTAGTGGGTTTCTGTTTTCAGGCAGAGTCACCTGTGTTCAAGAAGGTTTTAAACCAAACTTTGCCTGGTGGAGAACTCAGAGGCTTCTAAATCTGGAGCAGTGTGACACGTTTCTGTTGTATATTGTATCTTGGCCTTGGGGAGGTGGGGTGGACAAGGAAGGGTGTGATAGAGTTAATACACCAAAAGTCCAAAGGTTATTGTGGTGTCTTCACACTAAAAGTGAGTCAGCAGCACTATGTGTTACTTAAGAGTTTGGTTTTCCTAAACCAGACTGACCTCACCTCAGCCCAAATCTCTGTCCAGTAGAATAAAGATGCCCTTTTGAAAAGCTGGATATTGATGTCCTTGTTCACCTGCCCTCTATAGTTTGGCTGTCTTTCCAATGCAACTCAGTAATGACTGTTTGTTACATTTCTAGACTGGAGGCCCAAAATGAAACGGGACAGCGTGTTCACTGCTATGTCACAGCCCTTGCTACTCGTTCAACTTTTCTGGAAAAAACCAAGAGCTTTCGTCCTACCCACTGGATAAAAGAACATAATGAAAGACACTATCTCAACAGGAATAGTCTCCGTCGCCAAAACCTTACCAGGGATTGCCACTCTCGGCAAATCAAGCACAACGGACTGTTTGTTCACCAGCCTTGCCAGCGTCAGTTCAATTACTGATGGCTCTTGCAGTTTTAATCTATAGTCTGATTGGGTTTTTAGGTTGCTCTTGTTTTTATGCATAGGTAAGTGTGGTCAGTCTGAAGCTGATCGTCAGTCTCTCAAACACAATCATAACTGATGTTGCATTTATTTGGAATGACACAAGTCTCCAAACATTTTGCAGCGAGTCATAAACATTGATGTTGAATATCAATGGCTGGAAAACCTGTCAGTATGATAGTTTGTGTGCTCTTTTATAAACTATGATGTGTAGGTGCGTTCGTAGTCAGTGTTTTAAAGAAACTTAACTGAGATGGGAATCAGTTACCTTTTGCATTAATCAAAGTGGAGTTAGAAGATTTGAGGTTAGCTGTATGCTTTAATGACCAGTACTTGACAGCTTGTGTATCTGTCTGTATTCAGCATATATGATTACTTTCTAGTGAGGAAATACTATAGCTGCCAGTGGATATTACGTAGCTGTGCTGAACTGTTACAAGAAGGACATCTAATCTAAATTGCGTAGTACCTACTTCTGTTACTGGAGTCTGTGTAGGTGTATTGGATACCTAATATGGGTATGAGAAAAGGGTTAAATGTCCCCCAATATTGTTGCAGTATGATATGGCACTGGTGTTACAGATGTAGTACCTCACAGTGGAGCAGAAGGAAAAGTGGACCTATAGGTAAAGTGCACACGCACAACCTAGAGAGCTGAACTGGGTTTCACTTGTTCAAGTTCTTACTCCCTTTCTGTCATTCTTTCTGTCTTTGAAAGATGTGTTTCCCCTACCCTGTTTCATTTAAGCTCTAGTCTAGTTGAAGAAAAAAGATGGCGATTGACTGTTCTTTTAATCCCATCAGTAGCTTACTGCTCTTTAAAGAAATCAGGCTGATGGGTAGCTATTTCTGAGCTGCTAACTGCTAAACTGTCTCATTTTCAGATTGAGAGTAGCTGAAAAGTGGCTAGAAGGATGGCTTTATCAGAAGTTCTTCTGATTTTCTTTTCCTCTGTACAAAAATGAAATCTGAGTTAACTGTGACTGGAAATGAAGGGTGCAGTGTGTGGCAGGAAGAAAAGCATACTGAAAAATATTACAGAACTAAACACAGTGATAACAGGGTGTATAAAAATTGAGGTAGATTGGCAGTGGTTGTTACTCTAGCCCTCTGTGGGCAGAATCATATTCAGAATGAATTGCAATTCTGTGGGCCAACAGGGAAGAAAAGCCATTCAAAACTATCAAGTAGTTTTCTTAAGAACACTGTGCAAGATGTTTTGAAAGTTGGCAGGCACTTTAAGTTCAGCTGTTAACAAACAATGTGTATTGCACAGCAGCCACATGGCATGCTGCACCCTAGCAGATCAGTGTGGGAAGTAGATTAAATGGCTATGGAAATGAGGAAGCAGAAATTTGCACCAAAAGAAGGGAGAAATATATGTAAGTTTATTCTGCTTTCTGTCAGTGCTTAATGTAACATTGTTTTTTCTTGTGTTTAGTGCCTAGGGCATTAAAACGTTAAACATTACATTCAACCACGTCTTCCAGTAGTCCTTATACAGAAGTTAGTATAAGGAGTCGTGTGAGGAGTCTGAAATTGGGCAAGATGAATAATGTGAATTATGCCAGACCTATGAAGTATTTTAAAATGGGCCAAATGCTTTAGTTTCACTGAAGCAAAACCCCAGCAATTTGGATTGACCTCGGTGTAGTGGTACTGTTGCACATTCTGCAGCTGGAATTGTTGTGGAACATATTTAGTGTACAGGAAACAGCATTTTTAACCTCTGTTTTACTGCAGATGTGCTGCTTCACTGGGATTAGTTAGGATTGTGCAAAGGGATGTTGACAGATAGTTAAATGTATAAAAGAAAGTGGTGCTTTCCTGGATACACTTCTTTTTAAAGACATAGGATTCACATGAACAGTGAAAGAAAACAAAATTGGTCACATCATGAGTTTCCAAAACAGATTTTGTTACTACTCCTTTCAGCAGTATGTGCCTGCGTCCATGCAACAGCTATTTCATGGTCCAAATACTCTGATTTAGCTACAAATAGCTGTAGTTTCACCAGTCTCTCATCTGTTCGAATACTCTTACTTGCTTCAGGTTATCTGCCTTTATCACTCCAACTTTTTACCTGACTTAAACTTCCTTCTCCTCAATGCCAACTTTCTAGCTCAGGAAAATTCTTTGCTTTCTTGTATTATTCTTCTTTATACAAAAGTAACTACTTTCCTTCAGCTTTAATTTTCTTAAAGTGAAATGAAGGAAGATGAAGTCTCCATGTCCCCATGTTGGAAGGAGTAAGTAATCCATTAATTCCTAATGTGGAGATGGAGT
The DNA here is from genome assembly GCA_033558185.1 of Dromococcyx pavoninus. Classification (NCBI taxonomy): domain Eukaryota; kingdom Metazoa; phylum Chordata; class Aves; order Cuculiformes; family Neomorphidae; genus Dromococcyx; species Dromococcyx pavoninus. The sequence continues at coordinate 10,493 of JAUMJL010002523.1, read as the reverse complement.
TGAGAGTATAAGGCTCCCAGGCATTACAATGAGATTACTTGGTCTGTTGTTCTTGGTAGGCAAGTAAATGCAACTTCAGACTGCTCCTAGAATTGGGAGATACTGATCTTTTTATACTACATTACTAGATGACTTTCTAGTGATGAAAACCTATATCTTTCAGGATATTAACTGTTTTGTTGCACAAAGCTGTGCTTCTCAATTTGTAATATTGGAAACCATATTATTGTGTGAGATAGTACTGCATCAATGGCTTTTGGTTAATTTGTTTTACATATTTATGTTGGTTTAGTCCTGTTTTGTGCCTGGAGCTATTGGGCAATTAGATTTGTTTTCGTTTTCTGTCTTTATAGTGAGCTGTGTGGCTTTTTATATGGTTTTTGAATTGTATTAAAGTGTGTGGGTTTTTTCTTGTAAAAGTGGAGGCCTTGCACTGTCTCATACTGATTGTTATTCATGAATCTTGCTGAAACTGTTTTCATATGTATTGGATAGACAGACTTGCATTTTAAACGGTGCCTTCTACACAGCAAACTTGAATCTTCAAAAGGGACATTTCAGTTAGGGTTAATACTGTACATCAGTCTATGCATATATGGCAGCTTCTCTCCAGAGCCACTTCTCTATTTGTAGCAGTTCTTTTGATATGGAAGAATGTCTGGCTCTTATTTTTAATAGTTTAACACAAGCTGAAAACCGACAAAATACAGCACTTTGCCAAAAAGTAGCATTGCTTAACCAGTGTCTATTTACTTAAAGCGATCTTCTGTGTTTTGTTTTCATAGTGCATTCTGCACACCGTGGGGGGACGTGATCTTAGCTCTTAATAAAAAATGACCTATTAAAAATTGCCAGTCTGTTCTTTTATGTTACAGGTCTGTCAGAATCCAAATGCCTTGTTCAGGTGTGGTGGGTACAAGTACTGAGTATCTCAGAATGCTTGCTCTAGTACAGCAGTTCCTGTGGGAATCAGTTTGCGTTGCCAACCAAGTGATAGTAGATGGTGTAAGTAGTGTTACATGTCTCTGCCAACTGCTTTGTTTCCTGATGAGTGTGCAGAAGTGCTGCAGGTAAACAGGACAGATAAAAACATATTAGTGCTTAAAGCATGTACAGGGTAGCGAGAAGGTTTTTCCTTATCTTGACTGAACTTGTCTTGTTTCAACTCATACCTGTTGCCTTTCATCCTTCTGCCTTGCACCACTGTGAGGAACCTGTACTGAAGTTTGCTGGTAGCATTCAAGAGGTAGAAGTAGGGACAGGTAACCTGTGAGGGACACAAAGGCCCTGTGCAAATGTCTAAGGGATGGTGTTGGGAGAGCTAAAACCAAGCCATCTGTAGCTGAACCTGGTAAGCGATGTGGAGATCAACAGGCCTTCCACAGGTGTATCAGCAGCATAAGGAAGCGGAGAGAAAATGTGGGCCTGCTGCTAAATGGGGCTGGAGACCCTTTTGACAAAGAACATGGAGAAGTCTAAGGTACTACATGCTGTCTTTGCCCTGGTCTCTGCTGGGAAGATCAGCCTTTGGTAATCACAGGCTTCTGAGACCAGTGGGAAAGGCTAGAGCAGGTAAGATCAGCCCTTGGCTGAGATGTAGCAAGTTAAGGAATGCTTAAAGAGATGTGATGTACATAGATCTATGGCACGTATCTGTGACTGGTGAGCAGGTGCTTGGAGAACAGACTGAACTGCTGGGCTCAAAGGCTTGTGGTCAGTGGCACCCAGTGTAGCTGGAAGCCAGTTGTTACTGGTGTACCTTAGGGGTTAATACTGAGTAGACTGTAAAATGTGTTCACTAATTACCAGGACCATGGAGTGCACAACTGAGAAGCTTACAGAAGTCAGGAGGAGTTGTTTATGCACTGGAGGGCTGTGCTGCCGTTTGGAAGGACCTGGATAGACTGGAGAAATGGGCTGACAGAGACCTTATGGAATTCAACAATGAGAAATGTGGAGTCTTGCACCTGAGGGAAAACTAACTCCAGGCACCAGTACAGGCTAGAATCTGTATAGCTGGAAACCACCTTGGAAGAAAAGGTCATGGAGGTCAAGTTGACCATGAGCCAGCAGTGCACCCTTGTGGCCTTAAAAACTAAAAGTCTCCTGGGCAGTACTAAGAAGAGTGTCGCCATAAGGTGGAGAGAAGTGATCCTTCCTCTCCACTCGGTGCTGGCAAAACACATCTGAATGCTTTGTCCAATGCTGAGGTCCTCAGTACAAGAGGGACATGGACATACTGCAGTATGATTCCGCAAGAGGCCAGGGAGATGATAGTGTTATTGAAGACTGTGAAATAACAGGAAAAGGCTGAGTGTTGTGATTTTGGCTGGAGGAGGAAAGGGTCTGTGGGATCTTGTCAAAGTGTATAAATGCCTGATGAGGGCAGTGAAAAACACAGAGCCAGACCCTTCTCTAGGGGTGCCCAGTGAAAGGACAAAAGGCAATGGATGCAAGCTGAAATATGGAAAATTCCATTTAAGTGTGATAAATAGGCTCGCTTGTCTTCTCCAGGTTCTTTGGTTTTTTTTACTAAAATTGTGTGTGAATATTTTTTTCATCCTTCAGTCATCAGGGATCCTTGATCTCCCATGTATTTGCAAAGATTGGGGGAGTGGCCTTGCACGGACATCAGCCAGCTCTCTCAGCTTGTTGGGTGCAGGCTGCTGGGCCCTGTGGATTTGCATGGGTTGAGTTGCTGCAAGTAGTCCCTGACTTGATTCTCACCCACTGAACAAAGTGTATGACAAAATTATCTACTTAACTGACAGTGATGACATAGAATTTGTGCGACAAAGCATCTGTTTTCCCAGAGGAAACACTGAGTAAAACCTTTGTTTTTCAAAGGTAGCTTTTGTGACCCATACATTTACCTAAGCAGCAAGTCTATGCTGAGAGCTGTTCAGCTTTCTGTAGGAGTAAGTTTGACCAATGTATAATCATACCCATACAGATAACCTAATCTAACTGTACTGATAGTGTTCCTCCTGGGGTTGCTTAGTTCAGGCTTAATGCAGCTTTTTAAATTTAGGTTGGATGTGTTACAAAACATCATGAACTGGTGTTTTTTTAAAACTGTGTGCCAAAGCAAAAATGTTTATATAAATAAGGTCACATTGATGTGACCCTTGACTTAAGTTCTCACTTTTTATTCCTGTTTTTCTGTTTATATGAATGCTTGTATATCTCTGAAGCTCATACACTAATTACTGTTCTCTGGCACTTAACACTGATGGAGACACTCTGTTTCCTCATTGAGTCCCTCAGTATCTGCTTGCTTTGTCTCGTTGACACTTCGGTGCATGTTTATAACCACCAAATGCTGATACCTCCATTATTCAGCCATACTTGCAAGTAGGGTTCATGTAGAAATGACTCATCAGAAGAACAGCTGATACTGCTGTGCCACAGTTTATTGTATGATGTGGTCATGATAGATCAGTCTTAGAAGAAATGCAGGATGTGTATCAAGTTCTGTTTCTCAGCCAGCCTTTTTCTTCATGAAAATACTGTCCTGCAGCTCCTGCTGTGTAAGTAATACTTCAGAAGTTAGTCTCTTGACTTGTTCCAAAGTTTTGTGGGCAGATTGATAGTTGAACATTCAATACTGTAATAAAGCAGATAATTACATTGTAATTTCATGGGCAAGCTGAGGAAAAAGAATAATAGCCAAAAAGCCAAAACCCAGATAAGAGCAACAAAACTAAGCCAGTGGCCAGGAGCAGACCGCAAATCTTGGCTTGCAAGCACAGGCATGCACTTTTTCCTGCACTGCAACCTTCACACTGTTGTGTCTAAGCAAGATGACCTAGCCAGGCAGTATACAAGAAATATAATTATGCCCCAAAGTTTGCCTATCTGAGTACTAAAAGAGTACCAGGTCCCCTGGGCTCTGCAGACAATAATTAGAGGCAGAGAGAAGAGGGAGGCCTCAGACTTCTGAGGTGTGGGACCGATGGCCAGCAGCTGTCTATTTTTTGCAATGTGAATAAAGAAGAGAGCATGTTAAGAAAGCAGGAGGAAGAGGCTTCCCCCAAAGTTGAAGTGCTCTTGTGGAACTGCTTCACTGCTCTGCAGGCTGAAGAGAAACAACTCTCTCATCTGGAGAGATGCTGGAGCTAAGTAAGGCAGCTGGATCTGCTCCCTGGATAACAACAAGCACAACTAAGAAAGAGTGATGGGCGATAGTAGTGGGAGACTCTGAGATGTATGGAAGCACCCATTTGCTGATGTGACCCATGCTCCAGGGAGGTGGGCTGCCTACCAGGGACTTGTGTGAGGGATGTCACCAGGAGGCTGCCAGGCTTAGTGCAACCCATTCACTATTGTCTACTGCTGTTGTTTCACATGGGCACCTTTGATGTAGTCAGAGCAGTCTGAAGGATATCAAGAGGGATTACAGAGCCCTGGGAGGACTCTTGGAGCACAGGCAGTTTTTCATCAACCTTCCTGGTCAAAGAGATGGGTTTTGAAAGGGCCAGTCTGGCAAATCAACAAATGGTTACAGGGCTGGTGCTGCAGCCAGGGCCTTGGCTGCTTAGACCATGGGCCTTGTTAGAGAAACCTTGTGTACTGGAGGCTAATGGGGTCCATCTGTTGAAGAAGAGTGTCCTTGGTCACAGACTTGCCAACCTGGTGAAAAGGGCTTTAAACTAAAGTTGCTGGGGCAGAGGAACCTCAATCCATCCTACTCCTACCAGTTTGATGCCAGTGCCAGCAACAGATGCCCAGAGCCTGGAGAAAGATCACAAGTCAGCAGGTGAGTACCTGAACAGCAACACAAAGGATTTCCAGCCAGTGTCAGCTTTATCAGGAGCCCAACTTAACTGCTCTATATAAACACATTTACCCTGGAGAATAAACAAGAGGAGTTAGATGTGCACACACCTGCAGTGCTATGATCACATTGACATCACAGACATGGTGTGATGGATCCTGTGAATGGAGTGTTGGGATAGAGGGATATAGGCTCTTCAGGAAGGACAGGCAAGGGAGACAAGGAGGGAGTGTTGCCATCTGTGTCAATGACCAGCTGGAGTGCATGGAGCTCCACGTGGGGATGGGTGAGGAGCCAACCAAGAGCTTATGGGTCAGGATGACAGGTAAGGCAGGAACAGGTGACATTATAGTGGGGGTCTGCTGCAGGCCACTGGAGCAGGAAGAGCAGGTGGATGAAGCTCTTTGTAGACAGATAGGACCTGCCTCGTGTTCACAAGCCCTGGTCCTCATGGGGGACTTCAACCATCCTGATATCTGTTGGAGGGACAACACAGCAGAGCATAAGCAATCCAGGAGGTTGCTGGAATGTGTTGGTGATAACTTCCTTCTCCAAGTCATAGAGGAGCCAAAGAGGAGAGGTGCTATGCTGGACTTTGTTCTCACCAACAAGGGGGGACTGGTGGCAAATGTGAAGCTCAGGGGCGGCCTCAGCTGCAGTGACCATGAAATGGTGGATTTCAAGACCCTTAGGGTAGCAAGGACGGCACACAGCAAGCTCAGCCTGAACTTCAGGAGAGCAGACTTTGGTCTCTTCAGGGGTCTGCTTGGTAGGGTACTATGGCATAACGCCCTGGAGGCAAGAGGGGCCCAAGAAAGCTGGTTAATATTCAAGGATCATCTCCTCCAAGCTAGGAGCCATGCATTCCAAAGAAGAGGAAATGCCAGAAGGCCTGCATGGATGGAAAAGGGACTCCTGGGCAATCTTGAACACAAAAAGGAAGCCTACAGAGGGTGGAAGCAAGGGCAGGTAGCCTGAGAGGAATACAGAGAAATTGTCTGAACAGCCAGGCATCAGGTGAGGAAAGCTAAAGCCAGCCAGAATTAAATCTGACCAAGGATGTCAAGGGCAATAAAAGCTTCTATAGGTATGTCGGTGACAAAAGGAAGTCTCGGGAGAATGTGGGCCTTCTCTGGAAGGAAACAGGAGAGCTGGTTACCCAGGATATGGAGAAGGCTGAGGTACTCAATGACTTCTTTTCTTATCTTCACTGGCAAGTGCTCCAGCAGCACCACCCAAGGGACATAATGTAAAGGCAGGGACTGGGAGATCAATGAACTGTCTGCTGTAGGAGAGGATCAGGTGTGAGACCATCTAAGGAACCTGAAGATGTACAAGTCCATGGGACTTGATTAGATGCATCTGCATGTCCTGAGGAAACTGATGGTTGAGAACACTCTTCACTTTGCATGCTTGAGAGAGAAAGTCCGGAACCCAGGGCCCAGCAGCTGTAGGTTTGACGAGGTGATGTGAGCCATCTGCATGAGGAACCACACATACTCCTAAGTCAGAGGCTGAGCCAGGGAGAAGAGGTTTTTCCTCTGCAGCCAGCTGTCTGCTTCTTCTGACAGCAGGAAGAAGTGGTGTCTCCTAATCCTAGGAGGTGAGGGTGGAGTGTAAATTTATCTATTTTGTTATTAAAAAAAGTTCTGTGATATTGTCTTACTTACTTCTACATGGCTTATTTTTTTTTTGTGACCTGAGATTCCTTCTTATCTCCTAGTCTAAAAGGTGTTATGTTTACAGACTAACGGTGAAGTAATGCTGGAGAACACAGGGAAGGTAGGTCTTGTTATCTTTTCATGCTGCAGACAGGAGATCCAGCACAGGGTTTGGTGAAGACAGACTCAATGCTTGGCTGTTAGTTACAGGTGCTGCTTCTTGCTGCAGAGATGCTGTCCTTGCTGAGGTTTAAGTTGGTTTTGTTCAGGAGATCAGCTATAAGGATCCCTTGGTGTGTTGAAAGTGAGAGTTTAACTGTTGACTCTGGGTTCCTTCAAAGAAATCCATAATGGGATAACCAAGAAAAGCAACTTCAGCTGTGTAAACTTGTAAGAAAGACCCTGTAACTCCTGTCTTTCCAACGGGATTCACACCTCTTGCGGAACATACCTGGAAGTGGTAATGTAAAAAAAAAAAAAAACAAAAACCTGAAAACCACTAGACTAATCTCAGAAGATTTACGAGATCCTAACACAAATACTTCTCAGCAATTGTAATGTGGTTGTAGAAGATTAAAATTTCTTCTTTTACACTCATCCCTCCTAAGGAGGCATCTACATAATGAAAGAGGACACACAGTGTGTTATGTCACAGTGTGGACTACATCACTTTATTTTTATTGCCACATCAAGTGATCAGTACATTAGCTTGCATTAAAATCATAATTTCATTGTCTGCAGGAGGATTTTTATTGCACACTAGCTTCTGGGATTTATTTCTGTACTACTGAAAATTTATGGGAGAAGTTGCTGGCAGAGTGGAGAATGCTTATGGGACCTGGTGCATTTGCCACTACTGAGGCAAAACCACAAATGTAGTGGCTCGTGAGCTACAACAGTTCACATCAAAAGATGTCGAAAAATGAGCAGCATAGTCATTATAGCTTTTGTGCTGGATCTATTCATGGCAGACCTGGTCAATTCAATTTTTAGCTACTATTTACTTGGCACATCATGGAAGAAGAATATTGCAATGGGATTTATTCCTAATGTACAAGAAACACTTTGCTGCATGGAGTCTGCCTGCCACCAAGCCCTAATTTGACATCTGGGAGCAGTGGAAGTTTTTTTGGGAAAAAGTTAGTCTCCTCTCTTGCTAACGCTTCATGAGTTCCAGTTCTTCTTAACTACCACTCTTGGCTGTGGTAGGGTTTCAACTTCAGCAAGCCAGTTTAAGGCCCAAGGTGAGAGTTAGGTCAAGTTTGCCCAGATTCAGGAGGCCACATTCTCTTTGTGAATGGTGGAGCAGGAAATGCATTTCCAGACAGCAGGATCTATCTTGCTCCTGGGCTTCAGTGGGGATCAATTTACAGAGTTATGTCTACTTGAGGCATCCTTAACTATGAAATCAGTTAGACTTCTTGACCTGAGCTGGTACAATAGTGACAGTAGACAAAGATTGTTCCCCAAGTCCAGATGACTGTGGCTTGTGTTTTATTACATCCCTTCTGAGCCACAGCTAGCAGATTTCTTCATGATAAGGACTGGAACAGGCATTTTGCAGAGCTGAGGAGGCTGGGTGGCTGCAACATCCAACTCGCATGCTGCTTTACTTGAAGTTTGCAAGAATCTTTGCTGTGAATACCCGCAGTTGAGAGATGGCCATTACTGCCCAGAGCTCATCACCTGTTAAACTGCTGTTAGTGACCCTACTGTAACACCTCTGCCTTTTGGTGGGCTCTGCTGCCTTTTCTCTTGCCCTTTAAAATGGCAAAGCTATGAGAAGGTAAGCACAAAAACATGGTTATTGTGCTTAATTACTGTAATACATATTTGGAGTTGAAACCTATGTTTACTCTTTAGTAGCATTACACTTGGGAAAAGAAAAAGCAGAAGTGAAAAAAATGATGATGAGGTGGATTTACTTGAAGACAGCGACAGCTTCTCTTTGCATTGTTTTGCAGCACGTATGTCTTGCACTGCAAGAGAGGAAAGGGAAAGGACCAGTAGCTTCCCGTCAGCAAAACGGCTGCAGGCCCCCTGCGCTGAGATTAGGAGCTGTCTTCATGCATGGTCGTGTTTTAAAGAGAAGTATGGGCTTGGAGCATTTCTGTAACAAGTACATGGTAGTGGGAGGTTGAGTTCCTTCTGGGACAACGTGGATTTTTTTTTTTATGACATTTATTAACAAAGCCCCATGCGACCCTCAAATGATGTTAGCAGTGACTGGGATGTGTGCCTGACACAGAGGGTGAGCTCTGTGGACAGCAAAGGGGAGGACTTCATAGCAGTTTACTGCTTCTTCACGAGGGAAGGAGGAGGAGCAGCAGGTGCTGATCTCTTCTCTCTGGTGACCAATGACAGGACCTCAGGGAACAGTAGGAAAATGTGCTAGGGGAGGCTCAGGTTGGATGTTGGGAAAATGTTCTTCACCCAGAGGATGGTGGAGCACTGAAACAGCTGCCCAGGGAAGCAGTCATGGTGCCAAGCCTGACAATATACAAGAAGTATTTGAAGAATGCACTCAGACACATGGTGTGAATATTGAAGTTGTCCTGTGCAGGGACAGGAATTGGACTTAATGATCCTGGAGGTGTTTAGAAGACTGGTAGATGAGGTGCTCGAGGATTTGGTTTAGTAGTGGACAGGTACAGTTGGACTCGATATCAAAAGTCCAACTAGGCAATTCTATGATTCTACGATTGATTCTGTGACCTCAGGGAAGGCTTTGGAGGTAAACGCCCAGGCCCCTTCAAGAAGAGCCGGGTGCCTTCTTAGGGCACAGCTGGGTAGAGGCCATCCCTGCGTGGTGAGATGTAAGACAGACACTGGGGTGACAGCCCCTTCCGTGCCCCAGGTGTCGGTGTGGTGCTAAAGGCCGGTCCCACCGCAGGGACAAACGGGCGGTGCCGGGGCAGCGCGTCCCCGTTGACAGGGACTGGCGAGAGGGGCGGGGCGCGCGCCGGCGCGGCCCTGTTTACATTCCGCCGCCCGCTGCACGTTGCCGCGGAGTCGAGCGCTCCCATTGGCCAGCGCAGGCGGCGGCCCCGCCCCCAGGGGCGGGCGGTGTGCGGGGCCGGCTGTGGAGCCGCTGCTGCCCCGGCACTGGGAGTGCTGCCCTAGGCGGAGCTGCGGCACTAGCGGCGGAATCGCGGGACCCAGCGCAGCTGCCGCACCGGCGGAGCGCGGTCCCGGCGCTTGATGCGGCGGATCGATATGACGGTGCCGCGGCGGGGGAGAGGGGATGAGGCAGCGGGCGGCTTTCCCTACGGGGTGGCAGCGCTCCTCTTGGCACTGCCCGCCGCTTTCCCGGGACGTCCTCTGCCAGGGCAGCCGCGGCGGCCAGGACGCAGAGTGTCCCGGCAGCGGCTGCGGGGGAGCCGCTTGTCCCGGGGCGGATGGGCGGTGCTGGGGCGCGCGGGGCGCGGGCGGGCGGGAGCGGTCTATGCCGCGCTCGCACATGCGCAGCGCGGGCGCGGGCAGCGCTATATAGCGGCTTTGGCGCCGGCGCCAGCTGAGCAGCGCGGCCCGGGCGGCAGGAGGTGCGCGGGGCTGGCGGGAGGGGGGCCCGCCGGTGGGTACGGCGGTGATCGTATTGTCGATACTGGTGGTGGCGGCGGCGGCGGCAGTGGTGATGAGCAGCATGATCTGGTGGAGGTGTCCCTGCCCGTGGCAGCGTGGTTGAAAAACTGGATGGGCTTTAAGGTTCCTTCCAATTCAAACTATTCTATGATATAGTGGTGGATTTTGAGCGATGGTGGTGGCAATGGTGGTTCTGGTGGTGGCAGTGGTGGTGATGATGGCAGTGGTGGTGGCGGTGCCGATACAGACTTGGTGCCCGTGTGAGAGGGGATGCGAGGGGCTCAGTCGCGGCGGGCGGGATCGGCGAGGCGGGATGCCCGCCCGGGCGCGGTTTTGGAGGGAGGGCAACTGAGGCGAGCGGGGTGTCCGGACGTGGCGCCATCCGCGCTGCCCGGGGCAGGGAGAGCTGCAGAGCGGTGTGCTCGGCGGGGGCAGGCAGGGGTGCCGGTAGGAGCCGCCATCGCCTTCCCCCA
>JAUMJL010002522.1:0-40953 GCA_033558185.1 Dromococcyx pavoninus | reverse complement strand
TCCTCAACCCATTTTTGGGTTCCTCAACCCATTTTTGGGTTCCTCAGCCAATTTTTGGGTTCATCAATCTATTTTTGGGTCCCTCCGTTCATTTTTGAATCCCACAGCTCATTTTATATTTCCTAAATGCATTTTTTGGTCCCTTAATCCACTTTTGTGTTCCTCAGCCTATTTTTGGGTTCCGCAATCCATTTTCCGGTTCCTCATCCATTTTTGTGTCCTTCAATCCATTTTTGCGTTTGTCAATCCATTTTTTGGTCTTTCAGCCCATTTTTGGTTTCCTCAATCAATTTTTGGGTTCCTCAATCCATTTTTTGGTTCCTGAATCCGTTTTTGGGTTCCTGAGCCCATTTTTGGGTTCCTCAGGCAATTTTTGGGTTCCTCATCCCATTTTTGGGTTCCTCAATCCATTTTTGTGTCCCTTGGCCCGTTTTTTTGATTCCTCAATCCATTTTTGGGTCCCTGAATCCATTTTTTGGGTTCCTCAACCCATTTTTGGTTTCCTCCTCATTTTTGGGTCCCTCAATCCATTCTTGAATTCCTCAGCCCATTTTCGGGTTCCTGAAACCATTTTTGGGTCACTCCATTCATTTTTGGGTCCTTCAGCATATTTTTGGTCCCTCAGTGCATTCTTGGGTTTCTCTGTCCATTTTTGGGTTTTTCAATCCGTTTTTGGGTTCCTCAATCCATTTTTGGGGTCTCACCACATTTTTGGTTACTTCAACCTATTTTAGGCCACCTAAATCCATTGTTGGGTTCCTCAGACCTTTTTTGGTTACCTGAATCCATTCTTGAGTTCCTCAATCCATTTTTGGGTTCCTTAATCCATTTTTGTGTCCTTCAATTCATTTTAGGGTCCCTCAATCCATTCTAGGGTTCCTCAATCCATTCTTGGTTTCCTCTTCCCTTTTTAGGGTTCCTCAATATATTTTAGGGTTCCTCAGTCCATTTTTTGTTTCCTCAGCCCATTTTGGGTTCCTCAAACCATTTTTGGGGCCATCAACCCATTTTTAGTTTCCTCAATCCATTTTTGGGTTCTTCAGCCCATTTTTGGGTTCCTCAGCTCATTTTAGTCCCTCAATCCATTCTTGGGTTCCTCAATTCGTTTTTGGGTTCCTCAGCCCATTTTTAGCTTCCTCAATCCATTTTGTGTTCGTCAATCCATTTTTAGTTCCCTCAGTTCATTTTTGGGTTCCTCAATCCATTTTTGGAATCATCAATCCATTTTGGGGCTACTCAATCTATTTTTGCGTCCCTCGGTCCCTTTTTGGGTTCCTCGGCCCATTTTTGGGTTCCTCAATCCATTTTTGGGTCCCTCAATCCATTTCTGGTTTCCTCAGCCCATTTCTGGCTTCCTCAGCCCGTTTTTGGTCCCTCAAACCATTTTTGGGTTCCTCAATCCATTCTTTGGTTCCTCAATTGATTCTTAGGTTACTCAATCCATTTTTGGGTTCCTCAATCCGTTTTTGGGTCCCTCCATTCATTTTCGGGTCCCTCAATCAATTTTTGGATTCCTCAATATACTTTTGGGTCCCTCAGCCCGTTTTCGAATTCCTCAATCAATTTTTGGTTCCCTGAATCCATTTTTGTTTTCCTCAGCTTATTTTTGTTTTCCTCAGCTCATTTTTGGGTCCCTCAATCCATTCTTGGGTTCCTCAATCCATTTTTGGGTTCCGCAATCCATTTTTTGGGTTCCTCAATCCATTTTTGGGTTCGTCAGCCCATTTTGGTCCCTCAATCCATTCTTGGGTTTCTCTATCCAGTTTTTGGGTTTTCAGTACATTTTTGGGTTCCTCAAGCCATTTTTGGGTCCCTCCGTTCATTTTTGAGTCCCACAGCTCATTTTATGGTTCCTAAATGCATTTTTGGGTTCCTCAATCCATTTTTGGGTTCCTCAATCCATTTTCCGGTTCCTCAATCCATTTTTGGGTTCCTCAAACCATTTTTGGGTCCCTCCATTCATTTTTGAGTGTCTCAGCTCATTTTATGGTTCCTAAATGCATTTTTGGGTTCCTCAATCCATTTTTGGGTTCCTCAATCCATTTTCCGGTTCCTTAATCCATTTTTGGGTTCCTCAAACCTTTTTTGGGTCCCTCCATTCATTTTTGAGTGTCTCAGCTCATTTTATGTTTCCAAAATCCATTTTTGGGTTCTTCAGCCCATTTTTGGGTGCTTCAATCCATTTTCGTGTTCCTCAATCCGTTTTTGGGTTCCTCAGCCAATTTTTGGTTCCTCAGCCAGTTTTGGTCCCTCAAACCAGTTTTGGGTTCCTCAATCCATTTTTGGTGCCCTTAATCCATATTTGGTTTCCTCAGCTCAATTTTGATTTCCTCAGCCCTTTTTTGGGTCCCTCAATCCATTCTTTGTTTCCTCAATGCATTTTTGGTTTCCTCACGCACTTTTGGGTTCCAGAGTCCATTTTTGAGTCACTCAATCCATTCTTGGGTTCTTCAGCCCATTTTTGTGTTCCTCAAACCATTTTTTGGTTCCTCAGCCCATGTTTGGGTCCCTCAGCAGATTTTATGGTTCCTAAACCCATTTTTGGGGATCTTCAACCCATTTTTTGGTCCCTCAATCGATTGCTGGGTTCCTCAGCCCATTTCTGGTTACCTCATTCCACTCTTGGGTTCCTCAATCCATTTTTGGTCCCTCGATCCATTTTTGGGTTCCTCAATCCAGTTTTTGGTTCCTCAGTCCATTTTTCGGTTCCTCAATCGATTTTTGGTTCCCTCGGAGCATTTTTGGGTCCCTCAATTCTTTTTTGGGTCCATCAATCCATTTTTGGGTTCCTCATTCCTTTTTAGGGTTCCTCAATATATTTTAGGGTTCCTCAGCCCATTTTTCAGTTCCTCGATCCATTTTTGTGTTCCTCAATCCATTTTTGTGTTCCTCAATCCATTTTTTGGTCCCTCAATCCACTTTTGGGTTCCTCAGCCTATTTTTGGGTTCCGCAATCCATTTTTTGATCCCTCAATCCACTTTTGGGTTCCTCAATCCATTTTGAGGTTCCTCAATCCATTTCTGGGTTCCTCAATCCATTTTTTAGTCTCTCAGCCTATTTTTGGGTTCCTCAGCCCATTTGTGTGTTCTTCAGCCCATTTTTGGGTTCCTCAACACATTTTCGGGTTACTAAGACCATTTTTTGATTCCTCAATCATTTTTTGGGTTCCTCAGCCCATCTTTTTGATTCATCAGTTCATTTTTGGGTTCTTCAGACCATTTTTGGGTTCTTCAGCCCATTTTGGGCTACCTGAATCCATTTTGGGGTTCCTCAATCCATTTTTGGGTTCCTCAATCCATTTTTGTGTTCCTCAACCCATTTTTGGGTTCCTCAACCCATTTTTGGGTTCCTCAGCCAATTTTTGGGTTCATCAATCTATTTTTGGGTCCCTCCGTTCATTTTTGAATCCCACAGCTCATTTTATATTTCCTAAATGCATTTTTTGGTCCCTTAATCCACTTTTGTGTTCCTCAGCCTATTTTTGGGTTCCGCAATCCATTTTCCGGTTCCTCATCCATTTTTGTGTCCTTCAATCCATTTTTGCGTTTGTCAATCCATTTTTTGGTCTTTCAGCCCATTTTTGGTTTCCTCAATCAATTTTTGGGTTCCTCAATCCATTTTTTGGTTCCTGAATCCGTTTTTGGGTTCCTGAGCCCATTTTTGGGTTCCTCAGGCAATTTTTGGGTTCCTCATCCCATTTTTGGGTTCCTCAATCCATTTTTGTGTCCCTTGGCCCGTTTTTTTGATTCCTCAATCCATTTTTGGGTCCCTGAATCCATTTTTTGGGTTCCTCAACCCATTTTTGGTTTCCTCCTCATTTTTGGGTCCCTCAATCCATTCTTGAATTCCTCAGCCCATTTTCGGGTTCCTGAAACCATTTTTGGGTCACTCCATTCATTTTTGGGTCCTTCAGCATATTTTTGGTCCCTCAGTGCATTCTTGGGTTTCTCTGTCCATTTTTGGGTTTTTCAATCCGTTTTTGGGTTCCTCAATCCATTTTTGGGGTCTCACCACATTTTTGGTTACTTCAACCTATTTTAGGCCACCTAAATCCATTGTTGGGTTCCTCAGACCTTTTTTGGTTACCTGAATCCATTCTTGAGTTCCTCAATCCATTTTTGGGTTCCTTAATCCATTTTTGTGTCCTTCAATTCATTTTAGGGTCCCTCAATCCATTCTAGGGTTCCTCAATCCATTCTTGGTTTCCTCTTCCCTTTTTAGGGTTCCTCAATATATTTTAGGGTTCCTCAGTCCATTTTTTGTTTCCTCAGCCCATTTTGGGTTCCTCAAACCATTTTTGGGGCCATCAACCCATTTTTAGTTTCCTCAATCCATTTTTGGGTTCTTCAGCCCATTTTTGGGTTCCTCAGCTCATTTTAGTCCCTCAATCCATTCTTGGGTTCCTCAATTCGTTTTTGGGTTCCTCAGCCCATTTTTAGCTTCCTCAATCCATTTTGTGTTCGTCAATCCATTTTTAGTTCCCTCAGTTCATTTTTGGGTTCCTCAATCCATTTTTGGAATCATCAATCCATTTTGGGGCTACTCAATCTATTTTTGCGTCCCTCGGTCCCTTTTTGGGTTCCTCGGCCCATTTTTGGGTTCCTCAATCCATTTTTGGGTCCCTCAATCCATTTCTGGTTTCCTCAGCCCATTTCTGGCTTCCTCAGCCCGTTTTTGGTCCCTCAAACCATTTTTGGGTTCCTCAATCCATTCTTTGGTTCCTCAATTGATTCTTAGGTTACTCAATCCATTTTTGGGTTCCTCAATCCGTTTTTGGGTCCCTCCATTCATTTTCGGGTCCCTCAATCAATTTTTGGATTCCTCAATATACTTTTGGGTCCCTCAGCCCGTTTTCGAATTCCTCAATCAATTTTTGGTTCCCTGAATCCATTTTTGTTTTCCTCAGCTTATTTTTGTTTTCCTCAGCTCATTTTTGGGTCCCTCAATCCATTCTTGGGTTCCTCAATCCATTTTTGGGTTCCGCAATCCATTTTTTGGGTTCCTCAATCCATTTTTGGGTTCGTCAGCCCATTTTGGTCCCTCAATCCATTCTTGGGTTTCTCTATCCAGTTTTTGGGTTTTCAGTACATTTTTGGGTTCCTCAAGCCATTTTTGGGTCCCTCCGTTCATTTTTGAGTCCCACAGCTCATTTTATGGTTCCTAAATGCATTTTTGGGTTCCTCAATCCATTTTTGGGTTCCTCAATCCATTTTCCGGTTCCTCAATCCATTTTTGGGTTCCTCAAACCATTTTTGGGTCCCTCCATTCATTTTTGAGTGTCTCAGCTCATTTTATGGTTCCTAAATGCATTTTTGGGTTCCTCAATCCATTTTTGGGTTCCTCAATCCATTTTCCGGTTCCTTAATCCATTTTTGGGTTCCTCAAACCTTTTTTTAGGGTGTCTCCGTTCATTTTTGAGTGTCTCAGCTCATTTTATGTTTCCAAAATCCATTTTTGGGTTCTTCAGCCCATTTTTGGTGCTTCAATCCATTTTCGGGTTCCTCAATCCGTATTTCGGGTTCCTCAGCCAATTTTTAGTCCTCATCCCAGTTTGTCCTCAAACGTCCTCAAACGGTGCCCTTAGTCTTATTTGGTTCCCTCAGTCATATTGGTTTCCTCAGCCCTTTGTTCTCTTTGGGTCCCTCAATCCATTCTTTGTTTCCTCAATGCATTTTTGGTTTCCTCACGCACTTTTGGGTTCCAGAGTCCATTTTTGAGTCACTCAATCCATTCTTGGGTTCTTCAGCCCATTTTTGTGTTCCTCAAACCATTTTTTGGTTCCTCAGCCCATGTTTGGGTCCCTCAGCAGATTTTATGGTTCCTAAACCCATTTTTGGGGATCTTCAACCCATTTTTTGGTCCCTCAATCGATTGCTGGGTTCCTCAGCCCATTTCTGGTTACCTCATTCCACTCTTGGGTTCCTCAATCCATTTTTGGTCCCTCGATCCATTTTTGGGTTCCTCAATCCAGTTTTTGGTTCCTCAGTCCATTTTTCGGTTCCTCAATCGATTTTTGGTTCCCTCGGAGCATTTTTGGGTCCCTCAATTCTTTTTTGGGTCCATCAATCCATTTTTGGGTTCCTCATTCCTTTTTAGGGTTCCTCAATATATTTTAGGGTTCCTCAGCCCATTTTTCAGTTCCTCGATCCATTTTTGTGTTCCTCAATCCATTTTTGTGTTCCTCAATCCATTTTTTGGTCCCTCAATCCACTTTTGGGTTCCTCAGCCTATTTTTGGGTTCCGCAATCCATTTTTTGATCCCTCAATCCACTTTTGGGTTCCTCAATCCATTTTGAGGTTCCTCAATCCATTTCTGGGTTCCTCAATCCATTTTTTAGTCTCTCAGCCTATTTTTGGGTTCCTCAGCCCATTTGTGTGTTCTTCAGCCCATTTTTGGGTTCCTCAACACATTTTCGGGTTACTAAGACCATTTTTTGATTCCTCAATCATTTTTTGGGTTCCTCAGCCCATCTTTTTGATTCATCAGTTCATTTTTGGGTTCTTCAGACCATTTTTGGGTTCTTCAGCCCATTTTGGGCTACCTGAATCCATTTTGGGGTTCCTCAATCCATTTTTGGGTTCCTCAATCCATTTTTGTGTTCCTCAACCCATTTTTGGGTTCCTCAACCCATTTTTGGGTTCCTCAGCCAATTTTTGGGTTCATCAATCTATTTTTGGGTCCCTCCGTTCATTTTTGAATCCCACAGCTCATTTTATATTTCCTAAATGCATTTTTTGGTCCCTTAATCCACTTTTGTGTTCCTCAGCCTATTTTTGGGTTCCGCAATCCATTTTCCGGTTCCTCATCCATTTTTGTGTCCTTCAATCCATTTTTGCGTTTGTCAATCCATTTTTTGGTCTTTCAGCCCATTTTTGGTTTCCTCAATCAATTTTTGGGTTCCTCAATCCATTTTTTGGTTCCTGAATCCGTTTTTGGGTTCCTGAGCCCATTTTTGGTTCCTCAGGCAATTTTTGGGTTCCTCATCCCATTTTTGGGTTCCTCAATCCATTTTTGTGTCCCTTGGCCCGTTTTTTTGATTCCTCAATCCATTTTTGGGTCCCTGAATCCATTTTTTGGGTTCCTCAACCCATTTTTGGTTTCCTCCTCATTTTTGGGTCCCTCAATCCATTCTTGAATTCCTCAGCCCATTTTCGGGTTCCTGAAACCATTTTTGGGTCACTCCATTCATTTTTGGGTCCTTCAGCATATTTTTGGTCCCTCAGTGCATTCTTGGGTTTCTCTGTCCATTTTTGGGTTTTTCAATCCGTTTTTGGGTTCCTCAATCCATTTTTGGGGTCTCACCACATTTTTGGTTACTTCAACCTATTTTAGGCCACCTAAATCCATTGTTGGGTTCCTCAGACCTTTTTTGGTTACCTGAATCCATTCTTGAGTTCCTCAATCCATTTTTGGGTTCCTTAATCCATTTTTGTGTCCTTCAATTCATTTTAGGGTCCCTCAATCCATTCTAGGGTTCCTCAATCCATTCTTGGTTTCCTCTTCCCTTTTTAGGGTTCCTCAATATATTTTAGGGTTCCTCAGTCCATTTTTTGTTTCCTCAGCCCATTTTGGGTTCCTCAAACCATTTTTGGGGCCATCAACCCATTTTTAGTTTCCTCAATCCATTTTTGGGTTCTTCAGCCCATTTTTGGGTTCCTCAGCTCATTTTAGTCCCTCAATCCATTCTTGGGTTCCTCAATTCGTTTTGGGTTCCTCAGCCCATTTTTAGCTTCCTCAATCCATTTTGTGTTCGTCAATCCATTTTTAGTTCCCTCAGTTCATTTTTGGGTTCCTCAATCCATTTTTGGAATCATCAATCCATTTTGGGGCTACTCAATCTATTTTTGCGTCCCTCGGTCCCTTTTTGGGTCCTCGGCCATTTTTGGGTTCCTCAATCCATTTTTGGGTCCCTCAATCCATTTCTGGTTTCCTCAGCCCATTTCTGGCTTCCTCAGCCCGTTTTTGGTCCCTCAAACCATTTTTGGGTTCCTCAATCCATTCTTTGGTTCCTCAATTGATTCTTAGGTTACTCAATCCATTTTTGGGTTCCTCAATCCGTTTTTGGGTCCCTCCATTCATTTTCGGGTCCCTCAATCAATTTTTGGATTCCTCAATATACTTTTGGGTCCCTCAGCCCGTTTTCGAATTCCTCAATCAATTTTTGGTTCCCTGAATCCATTTTTGTTTTCCTCAGCTTATTTTTGTTTTCCTCAGCTCATTTTTGGGTCCCTCAATCCATTCTTGGGTTCCTCAATCCATTTTTGGGTTCCGCAATCCATTTTTTGGGTTCCTCAATCCATTTTTGGGTTCGTCAGCCCATTTTGGTCCCTCAATCCATTCTTGGGTTTCTCTATCCAGTTTTTGGGTTTTCAGTACATTTTTGGGTTCCTCAAGCCATTTTTGGGTCCCTCCGTTCATTTTTGAGTCCCACAGCTCATTTTATGGTTCCTAAATGCATTTTTGGGTTCCTCAATCCATTTTTGGGTTCCTCAATCCATTTTCCGGTTCCTCAATCCATTTTTGGGTTCCTCAAACCATTTTTGGGTCCCTCCATTCATTTTTGAGTGTCTCAGCTCATTTTATGGTTCCTAAATGCATTTTTGGGTTCCTCAATCCATTTTTGGGTTCCTCAATCCATTTTCCGGTTCCTTAATCCATTTTTGGGTTCCTCAAACCTTTTTTTAGGGTGTCTCCGTTCATTTTTGAGTGTCTCAGCTCATTTTATGTTTCCAAAATCCATTTTTGGGTTCTTCAGCCCATTTTTGGGTGCTTCAATCCATTTTCGGGTTCCTCAATCCGTTTTCGGGTTCCTCAGCCAATTTTTGGTTCCTCATCCCAGTTTTAGTCCCTCAAACCGGTTTTGGGTTCCTCAATTCGTTTTTTGGTGCCCTTAGTCCATATTTGGTTTCCTCAGCTCAATTTTGATTTCCTCAGCCCTTTTTTGGGTCCCTCAATCCATTCTTTGTTTCCTCAATGCATTTTTGGTTTCCTCACGCACTTTTGGGTTCCAGAGTCCATTTTTGAGTCACTCAATCCATTCTTGGGTTCTTCAGCCCATTTTTGTGTTCCTCAAACCATTTTTTGGTTCCTCAGCCCATGTTTGGGTCCCTCAGCAGATTTTATGGTTCCTAAACCCATTTTTGGGGATCTTCAACCCATTTTTTGGTCCCTCAATCGATTGCTGGGTTCCTCAGCCCATTTCTGGTTACCTCATTCCACTCTTGGGTTCCTCAATCCATTTTTGGTCCCTCGATCCATTTTTGGGTTCCTCAATCCAGTTTTTGGTTCCTCAGTCCATTTTTCGGTTCCTCAATCGATTTTTGGTTCCCTCGGAGCATTTTTGGGTCCCTCAATTCTTTTTTGGGTCCATCAATCCATTTTTGGGTTCCTCATTCCTTTTTAGGGTTCCTCAATATATTTTAGGGTTCCTCAGCCCATTTTTCAGTTCTCGATCCATTTTTGTGTTCCTCAATCCATTTTTGTGTTCCTCAATCCATTTTTTGGTCCCTCAATCCACTTTTGGGTTCCTCAGCCTATTTTTGGGTTCCGCAATCCATTTTTTGATCCCTCAATCCACTTTTGGGTTCCTCAATCCATTTTGAGGTTCCTCAATCCATTTCTGGGTTCCTCAATCCATTTTTTAGTCTCTCAGCCTATTTTTGGGTTCCTCAGCCCATTTGTGTGTTCTTCAGCCCATTTTTGGGTTCCTCAACACATTTTCGGGTTACTAAGACCATTTTTTGATTCCTCAATCATTTTTTGGGTTCCTCAGCCCATCTTTTTGATTCATCAGTTCATTTTTGGGTTCTTCAGACCATTTTTGGGTTCTTCAGCCCATTTTGGGCTACCTGAATCCATTTTGGGGTTCCTCAATCCATTTTTGGGTTCCTCAATCCATTTTTGTGTTCCTCAACCCATTTTTGGGTTCCTCAACCCATTTTTGGGTTCCTCAGCCAATTTTTGGGTTCATCAATCTATTTTTGGGTCCCTCCGTTCATTTTTGAATCCCACAGCTCATTTTATATTTCCTAAATGCATTTTTTGGTCCCTTAATCCACTTTTGTGTTCCTCAGCCTATTTTTGGGTTCCGCAATCCATTTTCCGGTTCCTCATCCATTTTTGTGTCCTTCAATCCATTTTTGCGTTTGTCAATCCATTTTTTGGTCTTTCAGCCCATTTTTGGTTTCCTCAATCAATTTTTGGGTTCCTCAATCCATTTTTTGGTTCCTGAATCCGTTTTTGGGTTCCTGAGCCCATTTTTGGGTTCCTCAGGCAATTTTTGGGTTCCTCATCCCATTTTTGGGTTCCTCAATCCATTTTTGTGTCCCTTGGCCCGTTTTTTTGATTCCTCAATCCATTTTTGGGTCCCTGAATCCATTTTTTGGGTTCCTCAACCCATTTTTGGTTTCCTCCTCATTTTTGGGTCCCTCAATCCATTCTTGAATTCCTCAGCCCATTTTCGGGTTCCTGAAACCATTTTTGGGTCACTCCATTCATTTTTGGGTCCTTCAGCATATTTTTGGTCCCTCAGTGCATTCTTGGGTTTCTCTGTCCATTTTTGGGTTTTTCAATCCGTTTTTGGGTTCCTCAATCCATTTTTGGGGTCTCACCACATTTTTGGTTACTTCAACCTATTTTAGGCCACCTAAATCCATTTTTGGGTTCCTCAGACCTTTTTTGGTTACCTGAATCCATTCTTGAGTTCCTCAATCCATTTTTGGGTTCCTTAATCCATTTTTGGGTCCTTCAATTCATTTTAGGGTCCCTCAATCCATTCTAGGGTTCCTCAATCCATTCTTGGTTTCCTCTTCCCTTTTTAGGGTTCCTCAATATATTTTAGGGTTCCTCAGTCCATTTTTTGTTTCCTCAGCCCATTTTGGGTTCCTCAAACCATTTTTGGGGTTTTAGTTTCCTCAATCCATTTTTGGGTTCTTCAGCCCATTTTTGGGTTCCTCAGCTCATTTTAGTCCCTCAATCCATTCTTGGGTTCCTCAATTCGTTTTTGGGTTCCTCAGCCCATTTTTAGCTTCCTCAATCCATTTTGTGTTCGTCAATCCATTTTTAGTTCCCTCAGTTCATTTTTGGGTTCCTCAATCCATTTTTGGAATCATCAATCCATTTTGGGGCTACTCAATCTATTTTTGCGTCCCTCGGTCCCTTTTTGGGTTCCTCGGCCCATTTTTGGGTTCCTCAATCAATTTTTGGATTCCTCAATATACTTTTGGGTCCCTCAGCCCGTTTTCGAATTCCTCAATCAATTTTTGGTTCCCTGAATCCATTTTTGTTTTCCTCAGCTTATTTTTGTTTTCCTCAGCTCATTTTTGGGTCCCTCAATCCATTCTTGGGTTCCTCAATCCATTTTTGGGTTCCTCAGCCCATTTTTAGTTTCCTCAATCAATTTTTTGTGTTCGTAAATCCATTTTTCGTTCCCTCAGTTTATTTTTGGGTCCCTCAATCCATTTTTGGAATCATCAATCCATTTTGGGGCTACTCAATCTATTTTTGCGTCCCTCGGTCCCTTTTTGGGTTCCTCAATCCGTTTTTGGGTTCCTCAAACCCTTTTTGGGTTCCTGAGGCCATTTTTGGTCCCTCAAACCATTCTTGGGTTTCTCAATCCATTTTTGGGTTCCTCAATCCAATTTTGGGTTCTTAAATCCATTTTTGGGGCACTCTGTTCATTTTAGGGTCCCTCAATCTATTCTTGGACTCCTCAATCCATTTTTGGTGCCCTTAATCCATTTTTGGTTTCCTCACGCATTTTTTAGTTCCTCAGTCCATTTTCTGGTCCTTCGGCTCATTTTTGGGTGCCTCAGTTCATTTTTGGTTTCCACAACCCATTTTTGGTTCCCTCCGTTAGTTTTTTTGGTCCCTCAATCCATTTTTGGGTTCCTCAATCCATTTTTGCGTTCCGCAATCCATTTTTGGGTTCCTCAATCCATTTTTGGGTTCGTCAGCCCATTTTGGTCCCTCAATCCATTCTTGGGTTTCTCTATCCAGTTTTTGGGTTTTCAGTCCATTTTTGGGTTCCTCAAGCCATTTTTGGGTCCCTCCGTTCATTTTTGAGTCCCACAGCTCATTTTATGGTTCCTAAATGCATTTTTGGGTTCCTCAATCCATTTTTGGGTTCCTCAAGCCATTTTCCGGTTCCTCAATCCATTTTTGGGTTCCACAAACTTTTTTTGGGTCCCTCCATTCATTTTTGAGTGTCTCAGCTCATTTTATGTTTCCAAAATCCATTTTTGGGTTCTTCAGCCCATTTTTGGGTGCTTCAATCCATTTTCGTGTTCCTCAATCCGTTTTTGGGTTCCTCAGCCAATTTTTGGTTCCTCAGCCCAGTTTTGGTCCCTCAAACCAGTTTTGGGTTCCTCAATCCATTTTTGGTGCCCTTAATCCATATTTGGTTTCCTCAGCTCAATTTTGATTTCCTCAGCCCTTTTTTGGGTCCCTCAATCCATTCTTTGTTTCCTCAATGCATTTTTGGTTTCCTCACGCACTTTTGGGTTCCAGAGTCCATTTTTGAGTCACTCAATCCATTCTTGGGTTCTTCAGCCCATTTTTGTGTTCCTCAAACCATTTTTTGGTTCCTCAGCCCATGTTTGGGTCCCTCAGCAGATTTTATGGTTCCTAAACCCATTTTTGGGGATCTTCAACCCATTTTTTGGTCCCTCAATCGATTGCTGGGTTCCTCAGCCCATTTCTGGTTACCTCATTCCACTCTTGGGTTCCTCAATCCATTTTTGGTCCCTCGATCCATTTTTGGGTTCCTCAATCCAGTTTTTGGTTCCTCAGTCCATTTTTCGGTTCCTCAATCGATTTTTGGTTCCCTCGGAGCATTTTTGGGTCCCTCAATTCTTTTTTGGGTCCATCAATCCATTTTTGGGTTCCTCATTCCTTTTTAGGGTTCCTCAATATATTTTAGGGTTCCTCAGCCCATTTTTCAGTTCCTCGATCCATTTTTGTGTTCCTCAATCCATTTTTGTGTTCCTCAATCCATTTTTTGGTCCCTCAATCCACTTTTGGGTTCCTCAGCCTATTTTTGGGTTCCGCAATCCATTTTTTGATCCCTCAATCCACTTTTGGGTTCCTCAATCCATTTTGAGGTTCCTCAATCCATTTCTGGGTTCCTCAATCCATTTTTTAGTCTCTCAGCCTATTTTTGGGTTCCTCAGCCCATTTGTGTGTTCTTCAGCCCATTTTTGGGTTCCTCAACACATTTTCGGGTTACTAAGACCATTTTTTGATTCCTCAATCATTTTTTGGGTTCCTCAGCCCATCTTTTTGATTCATCAGTTCATTTTGGGGTTCTTCAGACCATTTTTGGGTTCTTCAGCCCATTTTGAGCTACCTGAATCCATTTTGGGGTTCCTCAATCCATTTTTGGGTTCCTCAATCCATTTTTGTGTTCCTCAACCCATTTTTGGGTTCCTCAACCCATTTTTGGGTTCCTCAGCCAATTTTTGGGTTCATCAATCTATTTTTGGGTCCCTCCGTTCATTTTTGAATCCCACAGCTCATTTTATATTTCCTAAATGCATTTTTTGGTCCCTTAATCCACTTTTGTGTTCCTCAGCCTATTTTTGGGTTCCGCAATCCATTTTCCAGTTCCTCATCCATTTTTGTGTCCTTCAATCCATTTTTGCGTTTGTCAATCCATTTTTTGGTCTTTCAGCCCATTTTTGGTTTCCTCAATCAATTTTTGGGTTCCTCAATCCATTTTTTGGTTCCTGAATCCGTTTTTGGGTTCCTGAGCCCATTTTTGGGTTCCTCAGGCAATTTTTGGGTTCCTCATCCCATTTTTGGGTTCCTCAATCCATTTTTGTGTCCCTTGGCCCGTTTTTTTGATTCCTCAATCCATTTTTGGGTCCCTGAATCCATTTTTTGGGTTCCTCAACCCATTTTTGGTTTCCTCCTCATTTTTGGGTCCCTCAATCCATTCTTGAATTCCTCAGCCCATTTTCGGGTTCCTGAAACCATTTTTGGGTCACTCCATTCATTTTTGGGTCCTTCAGCATATTTTTGGTCCCTCAGTGCATTCTTGGGTTTCTCTGTCCATTTTTGGGTTTTTCAATCCGTTTTTGGGTTCCTCAATCCATTTTTGGGGTCTCACCACATTTTTGGTTACTTCAACCTATTTTAGGCCACCTAAATCCATTTTTGGGTTCCTCAGACCTTTTTTGGTTACCTGAATCCATTCTTGAGTTCCTCAATCCATTTTTGGGTTCCTTAATCCATTTTTGGGTCCTTCAATTCATTTTAGGGTCCCTCAATCCATTCTAGGGTTCCTCAATCCATTCTTGGTTTCCTCTTCCCTTTTTAGGGTTCCTCAATATATTTTAGGGTTCCTCAGTCCATTTTTTGTTTCCTCAGCCCATTTTGGGTTCCTCAAACCATTTTTGGGGCCATCAACCCATTTTTAGTTTCCTCAATCCATTTTTGGGTTCTTCAGCCCATTTTTGGGTTCCTCAGCTCATTTTAGTCCCTCAATCCATTCTTGGGTTCCTCAATTCGTTTTTGGGTTCCTCAGCCCATTTTTAGCTTCCTCAATCCATTTTGTGTTCGTCAATCCATTTTTAGTTCCCTCAGTTCATTTTTGGGTTCCTCAATCCATTTTTGGAATCATCAATCCATTTTGGGGCTACTCAATCTATTTTTGCGTCCCTCGGTCCCTTTTTGGGTTCCTCGGCCCATTTTTGGGTTCCTCAATCCATTTTTGGGTCCCTCAATCCATTTCTGGTTTCCTCAGCCCATTTCTGGCTTCCTCAGCCCGTTTTTGGTCCCTCAAACCATTTTTGGGTTCCTCAATCCATTCTTTGGTTCCTCAATTGATTCTTAGGTTACTCAATCCATTTTTGGGTTCCTCAATCCGTTTTTGGGTCCCTCCATTCATTTTCAGGTCCCTCAATCAATTTTTGGATTCCTCAATATACTTTTGGGTCCCTCAGCCCGTTTTCGAATTCCTCAATCAATTTTTGGTTCCCTGAATCCATTTTTGTTTTCCTCAGCTTATTTTTGTTTTCCTCAGCTCATTTTTGGGTCCCTCAATCCATTCTTGGGTTCCTCAATCCATTTTTGGGTTCCTCAGCCCATTTTTAGTTTCCTCAATCCATTTTTTGTGTTCGTAAATCCATTTTTCGTTCCCTCAGTTCATTTTTGGGTCCCTCAATCCATTTTTGGAATCATCAATCCATTTTGGGGCTACTCAATCTATTTTTGCGTCCCTCGGTCCCTTTTTGGGTTCCTCAATCCGTTTTTGGGTTCCTCAAACCCTTTTTGGGTTCCTGAGGCCATTTTTGGTCCCTCAAACCATTCTTGGGTTTCTCAATCCATTTTTGGGTTCCTCAATCCAATTTTGGGTTCTTAAATCCATTTTTGGGGCACTCTGTTCATTTTAGGGTCCCTCAATCTATTCTTGGACTTCTCAATCCATTTTTGGTGCCCTTAATCCATTTTTGGTTTCCTCACGCATTTTTTAGTTCCTCAGTCCATTTTCTGGTCCTTCGGCTCATTTTTGGGTGCCTCAGTTCATTTTTGGTTTCCACAACCCATTTTTGGTTCCCTCCGTTAGTTTTTTTGGTCCCTCAATCCATTTTTGGGTTCCTCAATCCATTTTTGGGTTCCGCAATCCATTTTTGGGTTCCTCAATCCATTTTTGGGTTCGTCAGCCCATTTTGGTCCCTCAATCCATTCTTGGGTTTCTCTATCCAGTTTTTGGGTTTTCAGTACATTTTTGGGTTCCTCAAGCCATTTTTGGGTCCCTCCGTTCATTTTTGAGTCCCACAGCTCATTTTATGGTTCCTAAATGCATTTTTGGGTTCCTCAATCCATTTTTGGGTTCCTCAAGCCATTTTCCGGTTCCTCAATCCATTTTTGGGTTCCACAAACTTTTTTTGGGTCCCTCCATTCATTTTTGAGTGTCTCAGCTCATTTTATGTTTCCAAAATCCATTTTTGGGTTCTTCAGCCCATTTTTGGGTGCTTCAATCCATTTTCGTGTTCCTCAATCCGTTTTTGGGTTCCTCAGCCAATTTTTGGTTCCTCAGCCCAGTTTTGGTCCCTCAAACCAGTTTTGGGTTCCTCAATCCATTTTTGGTGCCCTTAATCCATATTTGGTTTCCTCAGCTCAATTTTGATTTCCTCAGCCCTTTTTTGGGTCCCTCAATCCATTCTTTGTTTCCTCAATGCATTTTTGGTTTCCTCACGCACTTTTGGGTTCCAGAGTCCATTTTTGAGTCACTCAATCCATTCTTGGGTTCTTCAGCCCATTTTTGTGTTCCTCAAACCATTTTTTGGTTCCTCAGCCCATGTTTGGGTCCCTCAGCAGATTTTATGGTTCCTAAACCCATTTTTGGGGATCTTCAACCCATTTTTTGGTCCCTCAATCGATTGCTGGGTTCCTCAGCCCATTTCTGGTTACCTCATTCCACTCTTGGGTTCCTCAATCCATTTTTGGTCCCTCGATCCATTTTTGGGTTCCTCAATCCAGTTTTTGGTTCCTCAGTCCATTTTTCGGTTCCTCAATCGATTTTTGGTTCCCTCGGAGCATTTTTGGGTCCCTCAATTCTTTTTTGGGTCCATCAATCCATTTTTGGGTTCCTCATTCCTTTTTAGGGTTCCTCAATATATTTTAGGGTTCCTCAGCCCATTTTTCAGTTCCTCGATCCATTTTTGTGTTCCTCAATCCATTTTTGTGTTCCTCAATCCATTTTTTGGTCCCTCAATCCACTTTTGGGTTCCTCAGCCTATTTTTGGGTTCCGCAATCCATTTTTTGATCCCTCAATCCACTTTTGGGTTCCTCAATCCATTTTGAGGTTCCTCAATCCATTTCTGGGTTCCTCAATCCATTTTTTAGTCTCTCAGCCTATTTTTGGGTTCCTCAGCCCATTTGTGTGTTCTTCAGTCTATTTTTGGGTTCCTCAGCCCATTTGTGTGTTCTTCAGCCCATTTTTGGGTTCCTCAACACATTTTCGGGTTACTAAGACCATTTTTTGATTCCTCAATCATTTTTTGGGTTCCTCAGCCCATCTTTTTGATTCATCAGTCCATTTTGGGGTTCTTCAGACCATTTTTGGGTTCTTCAGCCCATTTTGGGCTACCTGAATCCATTTTGGGGTTCCTCAATCCATTTTTGGGTTCCTCAATCCATTTTTGTGTTCATCAATCCATTTTTGGGTCCCTCCGTTCATTTTTGAATCCCACAGCTCATTTTATATTTCCTAAATGCATTTTTTGGTCCCTTAATCCACTTTTGTGTTCCTCAGTCTATTTTTGGGTTCCGCAATCCATTTTCCGGTTCCTCATCCATTTTTGTGTCCTTCAATCCATTTTTGCGTTTGTCAATCCATTTTTTGGTCTTTCAGCCCATTTTTGGTTTCCTCAATCAATTTTTGGGTTCCTCAATCCATTTTTTGGTTCCTGAATCCGTTTTTGGGTTCCTGAGCCCATTTTTGGGTTCCTCAGGCAATTTTTGGGTTCCTCATCCCATTTTTGGGTTCCTCAATCCATTTTTGTGTCCCTTGGCCCGTTTTTTGATTCCTCAATCCATTTTTGGGTCCCTGAATCCATTTTTTGGGTTCCTCAACCCATTTTTGGTTTCCTCCTCATTTTTGGGTCCCTCAATCCATTCTTGAATTCCTCAGCCCATTTTCGGGTTCCTGAAACCATTTTTGGGTCACTCCATTCATTTTTGGGTCCTTCAGCATATTTTTGGTCCCTCAGTGCATTCTTGGGTTTCTCTGTCCATTTTTGGGTT
The DNA here is from genome assembly GCA_033558185.1 of Dromococcyx pavoninus. Classification (NCBI taxonomy): domain Eukaryota; kingdom Metazoa; phylum Chordata; class Aves; order Cuculiformes; family Neomorphidae; genus Dromococcyx; species Dromococcyx pavoninus. The sequence goes on along the minus strand of JAUMJL010002522.1, from coordinate 23,202 downwards.
TTTCAATCCGTTTTTGGGTTCCTCAATCCATTTTTGGGGTCTCACCACATTTTTGGTTACTTCAACCTATTTTAGGCCACCTAAATCCATTTTTGGGTTCCTCAGACCTTTTTTGGTTACCTGAATCCATTCTTGAGTTCCTCAATCCATTTTTGGGTTCCTTAATCCATTTTTGTGTCCTTCAATTCATTTTAGGGTCCCTCAATCCATTCTAGGGTTCCTCAATCCATTCTTGGTTTCCTCTTCCCTTTTTAGGGTTCCTCAATATATTTTAGGGTTCCTCAGTCCATTTTTTGTTTCCTCAGCCCATTTTGGGTTCCTCAAACCATTTTTGGGGCCATCAACCCATTTTTAGTTTCCTCAATCCATTTTTGGGTTCCTCAGCTCATTTTAGTCCCTCAATCCATTCTTGGGTTCCTCAATTCGTTTTTGGGTTCCTCAGCCCATTTTTAGCTTCCTCAATCCATTTTGTGTTCGTCAATCCATTTTTAGTTCCCTCAGTTCATTTTTGGGTTCCTCAATCCATTTTTGGAATCATCAATCCATTTTGGGGCTACTCAATCTATTTTTGCGTCCCTCGGTCCCTTTTTGGGTTCCTCGGCCCATTTTTGGGTTCCTCAATCCATTTTTGGGTCCCTCAATCCATTTCTGGTTTCCTCAGCCCATTTCTGGCTTCCTCAGCCCGTTTTTGGTCCCTCAAACCATTTCTGGGTTCCTCAATCCGTTCTTTGGTTCCTCAATTGATTCTTAGGTTACTCAATCCATTTTTGGGATCCTCGATCCGTTTTTGGGTCCCTCCATTCATTTTCGGGTCCCTCAATCAATTTTTGGATTCCTCAATATACTTTTGGGTCCCTCAGCCCGTTTTCGAATTCCTCAATCAATTTTTGGGTCCTTGAATCCATTTTTGTTTTCCTCAGCTTATTTTTGTTTTCCTCAGCTCATTTTAGTCCCTCAATCCATTCTTGGGTTCCTCAATTCGTTTTTGGGTTCCTCAGCCCATTTTTAGTTTCCTCAATCCATTTTTTGTGTTCGTAAATCCATTTTTCGTTCCCTCAGTTCATTTTTGGGTCCCTCAATCCATTTTTGGAATCATCAATCCATTTTGGGGCTACTCAATCTATTTTTGCGTCCCTCGGTCCCTTTTTGGGTTCCTCAATCCGTTTTTGGGTTCCTCAAACCCTTTTTGGGTTCCTGAGGCCATTTTTGGTCCCTCAATCCATTCTTGGGTTTCTCAATACATTTTTGGGTTCCTCAATCCAATTTTGGGTTCTTAAATCCATTTTTGGGGCCCTCTGTTCATTTTTGGGTCCCTCAATCTATTCTTGGACTCCTCAATCCATTTTTGGTGCCCTTAATCCATTTTTGGTTTCCTCACGCATTTTTTAGTTCCTCAGTCCATTTTCTGGTCCTACGGCTCATTTTTGGGTGCCTCAGTTCATTTTTGGTTTCCACAACCCATTTTTGGTTCCCTCCGTTAGTTTTTTTGGTCCCTCAATCCATTTTTGGGTTCCTCAATCCATTTTTGGGTTCCGCAATCCATTTTTGGGTTCCTCAATCCATTTTTGAGTTCGTCAGCCCGTTTTGGTCCCTCAATCCATTTTTGGGTTTCTCTATCCATTTTTTGGGTTTTCAGTACATTTTTGGGTTCCCCAAGCCATTTTTGGGTCCCTCCGTTCATTTTTTAGTCCCCACAGCTCATTTTATGGTTCCTAAATGCATTTTTGGGTTCCTCAATCCATTTTTGGGTTCCTCAATCCAATTTTGGGTTCTTAAATCCATTTTCGGGGCCTTCTGTTCATTTTTGGGTTCCTCAATCTATTCTTGGATTCCTCAATCCAGTTTTGGTGCCCTTAATTCATTTTTGGTTTCCTCACGCATTTTTTATTTCCTCAGTCCATTTTTTGGTCCTTCGGCTCATTTTTGGGTGCCTCAGTTCATTTTTGGTTTCCACAAACCATTTTTGGTTCCCTCCGTTAGTTTTTTTGGTCCCTCAATCCATTTTTGGGTTCCTCAATCCATTTTTGGGTTCCGCAATCCATGTTTGGGTTCGTCAGCCCATTTTGGTCCCTGAATCCATTCTTGGGTTTCTCTATCCAGTTTTTGGGTTTTCAGTCCATTTTTGGGTTCCTCAAACCATTTTTGGGTCCCTCCGTTCATTTTTGAGTCCCACAGCTCATTTTATGGTTCCTAAATGCATTTTTGGGTTCCTCAATCCATTTTTGGGTTCCTCAATCCATTTTCCGGTTCCTTAATCCATTTTTGGGTTCCTCAAACCATTTTTGGGTCCCTCCGTTCATTTTTGAGTGTCTCAGCTCTATTTATGTTTCCAAAATCCATTTTTGGGTTCTTCAGCCCATTTTTGGGTGCTTCAATCCATTTTCGTGTTCCTCAATCCGTTTTTGGGTTCCTCAGCCAATTTTTGGTTCCTCAGCCCAGTTTTGGTCCCTCAAACCAGTTTTGGGTTCCTCAATCCATTTTTGGTGCCCTTAATCCATATTTGGTTTCCTCAGCTCAATTTTGATTTCCTCAGCCCTTTTTTGGGTCCCTCAATCCATTCTTTGTTTCCTCAATGCATTTTTGGTTTCCTCACGCACTTTTGGGTTCCAGAGTCCATTTTTGAGTCACTCAATCCATTCTTGGGTTCTTCAGCCCATTTTTGTGTTCCTCAAACCATTTTTTGGTTCCTCAGCCCATGTTTGGGTCCCTCAGCAGATTTTATGGTTCCTAAACCCATTTTTGGGGATCTTCAACCCATTTTTTGGTCCCTCAATCGATTGCTGGGTTCCTCAGCCCATTTCTGGTTACCTCATTCCACTCTTGGGTTCCTCAATCCATTTTTGGTCCCTCGATCCATTCTTGGGTTCCTCAATCCATTTCTGGTTTCCTCAGCCCATTTCTGGGTTCCTCAGCCCGTTTTTGGTCCCTCAAACCATTTTTGGGTTCCTCAATCCATTCTTTGGTTCCTCAATTGATTCTTAGGTTACTCAATCCATTTTTGGGTTCCTCAATCCGTTTTTGGGCCCCCCATTCATTTTCGGGTCCCTCAATCAATTTTTGGATTCCTCAATATACTTTTGGGTCCCTCAGCCCGTTTTCGAATTCCTCAATCAATTTTTGGGTCCCTGAATCCATTTTTGTTTTCCTCAGCTTATTTTTGTTTTCCTCAGCTCATTTTTGGGTCCCTCAATCCATTCTTGGGTTCCTCAATCCGTTTTTGGGTTCCTCAGCCCATTTTTAGTTTCCTCAATCCATTTTTTGTGTTCGTAAATCCATTTTTCGTTCCCTCAGTTCATTTTTGGGTCCCTCAATCCATTTTTGGAATCATCAATCCATTTTGGGGCTACTCAATCTATTTTTGCGTCCCTCGGTCCCTTTTTGGGTTCCTCAATCCGTTTTTGGGTTCCTCAAACCCTTTTTGGGTTCCTGAGGCCATTTTTGGTCCCTCAAACCATTCTTGGGTTTCTCAATCCATTTTTGGGTTCCTCAATCCAATTTTGGGTTCTTAAATCCATTTTTGGGGCCCTCTGTTCATTTTTGGGTCCCCCAATCTATTCATGGACTCCTCAATCCATTTTTGGTGCCCTTAATCCATTTTTGGTTTCCTCACGCATTTTTTAGTTCCTCAGTCCATTTTCTGGTCCTTCGGCTCATTTTTGGGTGCCTCAGTTCATTTTTGGTTTCCACAACCCATTTTTGGTTCCCTCCGTTAGTTTTTTTGGTCCCTCAATCCATTTTTGGGTTCCTTAATCCATTTTTGCGTTCCGCAATCCATTTTTGGGTTCCTCAATCCATTTTTGGGTTCGTCAGCCCATTTTGGTCCCTCAATCCATTCTTTGGTTTCTCTATCCATTTTTTGGGTTTTCAGTCCATTTTTGGGTTCCTCAAGCCATTTTTGGGTCCCTCCGTTTATTTTTGAGTCCCACAGCTCATTTTATGGTTCCTAAATGCATTTTTGGGTTCCTCAATCCATTTTTGTGTTCCTCAATCCATTTTCCGGTTCCTCAATCCATTTTTGGGTTCCTCAAACCATTTTTGGGTCCCTCCATTCATTTTTGAGTGTCTCAGCTCATTTTATGTTTCCAAAATCCATTTTTGGGTTCTTCAGCCCATTTTTGGGTGCTTCAATCCATTTTCGGGTTCCTCAATCCGTTTTCGGGTTCCTCAGCCAATTTTTGGTTCCTCATCCCAGTTTTAGTCCCTCAAACCGGTTTTGGGTTCCTCAATTCGTTTTTTGGTGCCCTTAGTCCATATTTGGTTTCCTCAGCTCAATTTTGATTTCCTCAGCCCTTTTTTGGGTCCCTCAATCCATTCTTTGTTTCCTCAATGCATTTTTGGTTTCCTCACGCACTTTTGGGTTCCAGAGTCCATTTTTGAGTCACTCAATCCATTCTTGGGTTCTTCAGCCCATTTTTGTGTTCCTCAAACCATTTTTTGGTTCCTCAGCCCATGTTTGGGTCCCTCAGCAGATTTTATGGTTCCTAAACCCATTTTTGGGGATCTTCAACCCATTTTTTGGTCCCTCAATCGATTGCTGGGTTCCTCAGCCCATTTCTGGTTACCTCATTCCACTCTTGGATTCCTCAATCCATTTTTGGTCCCTCGATCCATTTTTGGGTTCCTCAATCCAGTTTTTGGTTCCTCAGTCCATTTTTCGGTTCCTCAATCGATTTTTGGTTCCCTCGGAGCATTTTTGGGTCCCTCAATTCTTTTTTGGGTCCATCAATCCATTTTTGGGTTCCTCATTCCTTTTTAGGGTTCCTCAATATATTTTAGGGTTCCTCAGCCCATTTTTCAGTTCCTCGATCCATTTTTGTGTTCCTCAATCCATTTTTGTGTTCCTCAATCCATTTTTTGGTCCCTCAATCCACTTTTGGGTTCCTCAGCCTATTTTTGGGTTCCGCAATCCATTTTTTGATCCCTCAATCCACTTTTGGGTTCCTCAATCCATTTTGAGGTTCCTCAATCCATTTCTGGGTTCCTCAATCCATTTTTTAGTCTCTCAGCCTATTTTTGGGTTCCTCAGCCCATTTGTGTGTTCTTCAGTCTATTTTTGGGTTCCTCAGCCCATTTGTGTGTTCTTCAGCCCATTTTTGGGTTCCTCAACACATTTTCGGGTTACTAAGACCATTTTTTGATTCCTCAATCATTTTTTGGGTTCCTCAGCCCATCTTTTTGATTCATCAGTCCATTTTGGGGTTCTTCAGACCATTTTTGGGTTCTTCAGCCCATTTTGGGCTACCTGAATCCATTTTGGGGTTCCTCAATCCATTTTTGGGTTCCTCAATCCATTTTTGTGTTCCTCAACCCATTTTTGGGTTCCTCAGCCAATTTTTGGGTTCCTCAGCCAATTTTTGGGTTCATCAATCTATTTTTGGGTCCCTCCGTTCATTTTATATTTCCTAAATGCATTTTTTGGTCCCTTAATCCACTTTTGTGTTCCTCAGCCTATTTTTGGGTTCCGCAATCCATTTTCCGGTTCCTCATCCATTTTTGTGTCCTTCAATCCATTTTTGCGTTTGTCAATCCATTTTTTGGTCTTTCAGCCCATTTTTGGTTTCCTCAATCAATTTTTGGGTTCCTCAATCCATTTTTTGGTTCCTGAATCCGTTTTTGGGTTCCTGAGTCCATTTTTGGGTTCCTCAGGCAATTTTTGGGTTCCTCATCCCATTTTTGGGTTCCTCAATCCATTTTTGTGTCCCTTGGCCCGTTTTTTGATTCCTCAATCCATTTTTGGGTCCCTGAATCCATTTTTTGGGTTCCTCAACCCATTTTTGGTTTCCTCCTCATTTTTGGGTCCCTCAATCCATTCTTGAATTCCTCAGCCCATTTTCGGGTTCCTGAAACCATTTTTGGGTCACTCCATTCATTTTTGGGTCCTTCAGCATATTTTTGGTCCCTCAGTGCATTCTTGGGTTTCTCTGTCCATTTTTGGGTTTTTCAATCCGTTTTGGGGTTCCTCAATCCATTTTTGGGGTCTCACCACATTTTTGGTTACTTCAACCTATTTTAGGCCACCTAAATCCATTTTTGGGTTCCTCAGACCTTTTTTGGTTACCTGAATCCATTCTTGAGTTCCTCAATCCAATTTTGGGTTCCTTAATCCATTTTTGTGTCCTTCAATTCATTTTAGGGTCCCTCAATCCATTCTAGGGTTCCTCAATCCATTCTTGGTTTCCTCTTCCCTTTTTAGGGTTCCTCAATATATTTTAGGGTTCCTCAGTCCATTTTTTGTTTCCTCAGCCCATTTTGGGTTCCTCAAACCATTTTTGGGGCCATCAACCCATTTTTAGTTTCCTCAATCCTTTTTTGGGTTCTTCAGCCCATTTTTGGGTTCCTCAGCTCATTTTAGTCCCTCAATCCATTCTTGGGTTCCTCAATTCGTTTTTGGGTTCCTCAGCCCATTTTTAGCTTCCTGAATCCATTTTGTGTTCGTCAATCCATTTTTAGTTCCCTCAGTACATTTTTGGGTTCCTCAATCCATTTTTGGAATCATCAATCCATTTTGGGGCTACTCAATCTATTTTTGCGTCCCTCGGTCCCTTTTTGGGTTCCTCGGCCCATTTTTGGGTTCCTCAATCCATTTTTGGGTCCCTCAATCCATTTCTGGTTTCCTCAGCCCATTTCTGGCTTCCTCAGCCCGTTTTTGGTCCCTCAAACCATTTTTGGGTTCCTCAATCCATTCTTTGGTTCCTCAATTGATTCTTAGGTTACTCAATCCATTTTTGGGTTCCTCAATCCGTTTTTGGGTCCCTCCATTCATTTTCGGGTCCCTCAATCAATTTTTGGATTCCTCAATATACTTTTGGGTCCCTCAGCCCGTTTTCGAATTCCTCAATCAATTTTTGGGTCCCTGAATCCATTTTTGTTTTCCTCAGCTTATTTTTGTTTTCCTCAGCTCATTTTTGGGTCCCTCAATCCATTCTTGGGTTCCTCAATCCGTTTTTGGGTTCCTCAGCCCATTTTTAGTTTCCTCAATCCATTTTTTGTGTTCGTAAATCCATTTTTCGTTCCCTCAGTTCATTTTTGGGTCCCTCAATCCATTTTTGGAATCATCAATCCATTTTGGGGCTACTCAATCTATTTTTGCGTCCCTCGGTCCCTTTTTGGGTTCCTCAATCCGTTTTTGGGTTCCTCAAACCCTTTTTGGGTTCCTGAGGCCATTTTTGGTCCCTCAAACCATTCTTGGGTTTCTCAATCCATTTTTGGGTTCCTCAATCCAATTTTGGGTTCTTGAATCCATTTTTGGGGCCCTCTGTTCATTTTTGGGTCCCCCAATCTATTCATGGACTCCTCAATCCATTTTTGGTGCCCTTAATCCATTTTTGGTTTCCTCACGCATTTTTTAGTTCCTCAGTCCATTTTCTGGTCCTTCGGCTCATTTTTGGGTGCCTCAGTTCATTTTTGGTTTCCACAACCCATTTTTGGTTCCCTCCGTTAGTTTTTTTGGTCCCTCAATCCATTTTTGGGTTCCTTAATCCATTTTTGCGTTCCGCAATCCATTTTTGGGTTCCTCAATCCATTTTTGGGTTCGTCAGCCCATTTTGGTCCCTCAATCCATTCTTTGGTTTCTCTATCCATTTTTTGGGTTTTCAGTCCATTTTTGGGTTCCTCAAGCCATTTTTGGGTCCCTCCGTTTATTTTTGAGTCCCACAGCTCATTTTATGGTTCCTAAATGCATTTTTGGGTTCCTCAATCCATTTTTGTGTTCCTCAATCCATTTTCCGGTTCCTCAATCCATTTTTGGGTTCCTCAAACCATTTTTGGGTCCCTCCATTCATTTTTGAGTGTCTCAGCTCATTTTATGTTTCCAAAATCCATTTTTGGGTTCTTCAGCCCATTTTTGGGTGCTTCAATCCATTTTCGGGTTCCTCAATCCGTTTTCGGGTTCCTCAGCCAATTTTTGGTTCCTCATCCCAGTTTTAGTCCCTCAAACCGGTTTTGGGTTCCTCAATTCGTTTTTTGGTGCCCTTAGTCCATATTTGGTTTCCTCAGCTCAATTTTGATTTCCTCAGCCCTTTTTTGGGTCCCTCAATCCATTCTTTGTTTCCTCAATGCATTTTTGGTTTCCTCACGCACTTTTGGGTTCCAGAGTCCATTTTTGAGTCACTCAATCCATTCTTGGGTTCTTCAGCCCATTTTTGTGTTCCTCAAACCATTTTTTGGTTCCTCAGCCCATGTTTGGGTCCCTCAGCAGATTTTATGGTTCCTAACCCCATTTTTGGGGATCTTCAACCCATTTTTTGGTCCCTCAATCGATTGCTGGGTTCCTCAGCCCATTTCTGGTTACCTCATTCCACTCTTGGATTCCTCAATCCATTTTTGGTCCCTCGATCCATTTTTGGGTTCCTCAATCCAGTTTTTGGTTCCTCAGTCCATTTTTCGGTTCCTCAATCGATTTTTGGTTCCCTCGGAGCATTTTTGGGTCCCTCAATTCTTTTTTGGGTCCATCAATCCATTTTTGGGTTCCTCATTCCTTTTTAGGGTTCCTCAATATATTTTAGGGTTCCTCAGCCCATTTTTCAGTTCCTCGATCCATTTTTGTGTTCCTCAATCCATTTTTGTGTTCCTCAATCCATTTTTTGGTCCCTCAATCCACTTTTGGGTTCCTCAGCCTATTTTTGGGTTCCGCAATCCATTTTTTGATCCCTCAATCCACTTTTGGGTTCCTCAATCCATTTTGAGGTTCCTCAATCCATTTCTGGGTTCCTCAATCCATTTTTTAGTCTCTCAGCCTATTTTTGGGTTCCTCAGCCCATTTGTGTGTTCTTCAGTCTATTTTTGGGTTCCTCAGCCCATTTGTGTGTTCTTCAGCCCATTTTTGGGTTCCTCAACACATTTTCGGGTTACTAAGACCATTTTTTGATTCCTCAATCATTTTTTGGGTTCCTCAGCCCATCTTTTTGATTCATCAGTCCATTTTGGGGTTCTTCAGACCATTTTTGGGTTCTTCAGCCCATTTTGGGCTACCTGAATCCATTTTGGGGTTCCTCAATCCATTTTTGGGTTCCTCAATCCATTTTTGTGTTCCTCAACCCATTTTTGGGTTCCTCAGCCAATTTTTGGGTTCATCAATCCATTTTTGGGTCCCTCCGTTCATTTTTGAATCCCACAGCTCATTTTATATTTCCTAAATGCATTTTTTGGTCCCTTAATCCACTTTTGTGTTCCTCAGCCTATTTTTGGGTTCCGCAATCCATTTTCCGGTTCCTCATCCATTTTTGTGTCCTTCAATCCATTTTTGCGTTTGTCAATCCATTTTTTGGTCTTTCAGCCCATTTTTGGTTTCCTCAATCAATTTTTGGGTTCCTCAATCCATTTTTTGGTTCCTGAATCCGTTTTTGGGTTCCTGAGTCCATTTTTGGGTTCCTCAGGCAATTTTTGGGTTCCTCATCCCATTTTTGGGTTCCTCAATCCATTTTTGTGTCCCTTGGCCCGTTTTTTGATTCCTCAATCCATTTTTGGGTCCCTGAATCCATTTTTTGGGTTCCTCAACCCATTTTTGGTTTCCTCCTCATTTTTGGGTCCCTCAATCCATTCTTGAATTCCTCAGCCCATTTTCGGGTTCCTGAAACCATTTTTGGGTCACTCCATTCATTTTTGGGTCCTTCAGCATATTTTTGGTCCCTCAGTGCATTCTTGGGTTTCTCTGTCCATTTTTGGGTTTTTCAATCCGTTTTGGGGTTCCTCAATCCATTTTTGGGGTCTCACCACATTTTTGGTTACTTCAACCTATTTTAGGCCACCTAAATCCATTTTTGGGTTCCTCAGACCTTTTTTGGTTACCTGAATCCATTCTTGAGTTCCTCAATCCAATTTTGGGTTCCTTAATCCATTTTTGTGTCCTTCAATTCATTTTAGGGTCCCTCAATCCATTCTAGGGTTCCTCAATCCATTCTTGGTTTCCTCTTCCCTTTTTAGGGTTCCTCAATATATTTTAGGGTTCCTCAGTCCATTTTTTGTTTCCTCAGCCCATTTTGGGTTCCTCAAACCATTTTTGGGGCCATCAACCCATTTTTAGTTTCCTCAATCCTTTTTTGGGTTCTTCAGCCCATTTTTGGGTTCCTCAGCTCATTTTAGTCCCTCAATCCATTCTTGGGTTCCTCAATTCGTTTTTGGGTTCCTCAGCCCATTTTTAGCTTCCTGAATCCATTTTGTGTTCGTCAATCCATTTTTAGTTCCCTCAGTACATTTTTGGGTTCCTCAATCCATTTTTGGAATCATCAATCCATTTTGGGGCTACTCAATCTATTTTTGCGTCCCTCGGTCCCTTTTTGGGTTCCTCGGCCCATTTTTGGGTTCCTCAATCCATTTTTGGGTCCCTCAATCCATTTCTGGTTTCCTCAGCCCATTTCTGGCTTCCTCAGCCCGTTTTTGGTCCCTCAAACCATTTTTGGGTTCCTCAATCCATTCTTTGGTTCCTCAATTGATTCTTAGGTTACTCAATCCATTTTTGGGTTCCTCAATCCGTTTTTGGGTCCCTCCATTCATTTTCGGGTCCCTCAATCAATTTTTGGATTCCTCAATATACTTTTGGGTCCCTCAGCCCGTTTTCGAATTCCTCAATCAATTTTTGGGTCCCTGAATCCATTTTTGTTTTCCTCAGCTTATTTTTGTTTTCCTCAGCTCATTTTTGGGTCCCTCAATCCATTCTTGGGTTCCTCAATCCGTTTTTGGGTTCCTCAGCCCATTTTTAGTTTCCTCAATCCATTTTTTGTGATCGTAAATCCATTTTTCGTTCCCTCAGTTCATTTTTGGGTCCCTCAATCCATTTTTGGAATCATCAATCCATTTTGGGGCTACTCAATCTATTTTTGCGTCCCTCGGTCCCTTTTTGGGTTCCTCAATCCGTTTTTGGGTTCCTCAAACCCTTTTTGGGTTCCTGAGGCCATTTTTGGTCCCTCAATCCATTCTTGGGTTTCTCAATACATTTTTGGGTTCCTCAATCCAATTTTGGGTTCTTAAATCCATTTTTGGGGCCCTCTGTTCATTTTTGGGTCCCTCAATCTATTCTTGGACTCCTCAATCCATTTTTGGTGCCCTTAATCCATTTTTGGTTTCCTCACGCATTTTTTAGTTCCTCAGTCCATTTTCTGGTCCTTCGGCTCATTTTTGGGTGCCTCAGTTCATTTTTGGTTTCCACAACCCATTTTTGGTTCCCTCCGTTAGTTTTTTTGGTCCCTCAATCCATTTTTGGGTTCCTCAATCCATTTTTGGGTTCCTCAATCCATTTTTGGGTTCCTCAATCCATTTTTGGGTTCGTCAGCCCATTTTGGTCCCTCAATCCATTCTTGGGTTTCTCTATCCATTTTTTGGGTTTTCAGTCCATTTTTGGGTTCCTCAAGCCATTTTTGGGTCCCTCCGTTCATTTTTGAGTCCCACAGCTCCTTTTATGGTTCCTAAATGCATTTTTGGGTTCCTCAATCCATTTTTGGGTTCCTCAATCCATTTTCCGGTTCCTCAATCCATTTTTGGGTTCCTCAAACCATTTTTGGGTCCCTCCATTCATTTTTGAGTGTCTCAGCTCATTTTATGTTTCCAAAATTCATTTTTGGGTTCTTCAGCCCATTTTTGGGTGCTTCAATCCATTTTCGTGTTCCTCAATCCGTTTTCGGGTTCCTCAGCCAATTTTTGGTTCCTCAGCCCAGTTTTGGTCCCTCAAACCAGTTTTGGGTTCCTCAATCCATTTTTGGTGCCCTTAATCCATATTTGGTTTCCTCAGCTCAATTTTGATTTCCTCAGCCCTTTTTTGGGTCCCTCAATCCATTCTTTGTTTCCTCAATCCATTTTTGGTTTCCTCACGCACTTTTGGGTTCCAGAGTCCATTTTTGAGTCACTCAATCCATTCTTGGGTTCTTCAGCCCATTTTTGTGTTCCTCAAACCATTTTTTAGTTCCTCAGCCCATGTTTGGGTCCCTCAGCAGATTTTATGGTTCCTAAACCCATTTTTGGGGATCTTCAACCCATTTTTTGGTCCCTCAATCGATTGCTGGGTTCCTCAGCCCATTTCTGGTTACCTCATTCCACTCTTGGGTTCCTCAATCCATTTTTGGTCCCTCGATCCATTTTTGGGTTCCTCAATCCAGTTTTTGGTTCCTCAGTCCATTTTTCGGTTCCTCAATCGATTTTTGGTTCCCTCGGAGCATTTTTGGGTCCCTCAATTCTTTTTTGGGTCCATCAATCCATTTTTGGGTTCCTCATTCCTTTTTAGGGTTCCTCAATATATTTTAGGGTTCCTCAGCCCATTTTTCAGTTCCTCGATCCATTTTTGTGTTCCTCAATCCATTTTTGTGTTCCTCAATCCATTTTTTGGTCCCTCAATCCACTTTTGGGTTCCTCAGCCTATTTTTGGGTTCCGCAATCCATTTTTTGATCCCTCAATCCACTTTTGGGTTCCTCAATCCATTTTGAGGTTCCTCAATCCATTTCTGGGTTCCTCAATCCATTTTTTAGTCTCTCAGCCTATTTTTGGGTTCCTCAGCCCATTTGTGTGTTCTTCAGTCTATTTTTGGGTTCCTCAGCCCATTTGTGTGTTCTTCAGCCCATTTTTGGGTTCCTCAACACATTTTCGGGTTACTAAGACCATTTTTTGATTCCTCAATCATTTTTTGGGTTCCTCAGCCCATCTTTTTGATTCATCAGTCCATTTTGGGGTTCTTCAGACCATTTTGGGGTTCTTCAGCCCATTTTGGGCTACCTGAATCCATTTTGGGGTTCCTCAATCCATTTTTGGGTTCCTCAATCCATTTTTGTGTTCCTCAACCCATTTTTGGGTTCCTCAGCCAATTTTTGGGTTCATCAATCCATTTTTGGGTCCCTCCGTTCATTTTTGAATCCCACAGCTCATTTTATATTTCCTAAATGCATTTTTTGGTCCCTTAATCCACTTTTGTGTTCCTCAGTCTATTTTTGGGTTCCGCAATCCATTTTCCGGTTCCTCATCCATTTTTGTGTCCTTCAATCCATTTTTGCGTTTGTCAATCCATTTTTTGGTCTTTCAGCCCATTTTTGGTTTCCTCAATCAATTTTTGGGTTCCTCAATCCATTTTTTGGTTCCTGAATCCGTTTTTGAGTTCCTGAGCCCATTTTTGGGTTCCTCAGGCAATTTTTGGGTTCCTCATCCCATTTTTGGGTTCCTCAATCCATTTTTGTGTCCCTTGGCCCGTTTTTTGATTCCTCAATCCATTTTTGGGTCCCTGAATCCATTTTTTGGGTTCCTCAACCCATTTTTGGTTTCCTCCTCATTTTTGGGTCCCTCAATCCATTCTTGAATTCCTCAGCCCATTTTCGGGTTCCTGAAACCATTTTTGGGTCACTCCATTCATTTTTGGGTCCTTCAGCATATTTTTGGTCCCTCAGTGCATTCTTGGGTTTCTCTGTCCATTTTTGGGTTTTTCAATCCGTTTTTGGGTTCCTCAATCCATTTTTGGGGTCTCACCACATTTTTGGTTACTTCAACCTATTTTAGGCCACCTAAATCCATTTTTGGGTTCCTCAGACCTTTTTTGGTTACCTGAATCCATTCTTGAGTTCCTCAATCCATTTTTGGGTTCCTTAATCCATTTTTGGGTCCTTCAATTCATTTTAGGGTCCCTCAATCCATTCTAGGGTTCCTCAATCCATTCTTGGTTTCCTCTTCCCTTTTTAGGGTTCCTCAATATATTTTAGGGTTCCTCAGTCCATTTTTTGTTTCCTCAGCCCATTTTGGGTTCCTCAAACCATTTTTGGGGCCATCAACCCATTTTTAGTTTCCTCAATCCATTTTTGGGTTCTTCAGCCCATTTTTGGGTTCCTCAGCTCATTTTAGTCCCTCAATCCATTCTTGGGTTCCTCAATTCGTTTTTGGGTTCCTCAGCCCATTTTTAGCTTCCTCAATCCATTTTGTGTTCGTCAATCCATTTTTAGTTCCCTCAGTACATTTTTGGGTTCCTCAATCCATTTTTGGAATCATCAATCCATTTTGGGGCTACTCAATCTATTTTTGCGTCCCTCGGTCCCTTTTTGGGTTCCTCGGCCCATTTTTGGGTTCCTCAATCCATTTTTGGGTCCCTCAATCCATTTCTGGTTTCCTCAGCCCATTTCTGGCTTCCTCAGCCCGTTTTTGGTCCCTCAAACCATTTTTGGGTTCCTCAATCCATTCTTTGGTTCCTCAATTGATTCTTAGGTTACTCAATCCATTCTTGGGTTCCTCAATCCGTGTTTGGGTCCCTCCATTCATTTTCGGGTCCCTCAATCAATTTTTTCGATTCCTCAATATACTTTTGGGTCCCTCAGCCTGTTTTCGAATTCCTCAATCAATTTTTGGGTCCCTGAATCCATTTTTGTTTTCCTCAGCTTATTTTTGTTTTCCTCAGCTCATTTTTGGGTCCCTCAATCCATTCTTGGGTTCCTCAATCCGTTTTTGGGTTCCTCAGCCCATTTTTAGTTTCCTCAATCCATTTTTTGTGTTCGTAAATCCATTTTTCGTTCCCTCAGTTCATTTTTGGGTCCCTCAATCCATTTTTGGAATCATCAATCCATTTTGGGGCTACTCAATCTATTTTTGCGTCCCTCGGTCCCTTTTTGGTTTCCTCAATCCGTTTTTGGGTTCCTCAAACCCTTTTTGGGTTCCTGAGGCCATTTTTGGTCCCTCAAACCATTCTTGGGTTTCTCAATCCATTTTTGGGTTCCTCAATCCAATTTTGGGTTCTTAAATCCATTTTTGGGGCCCTCTGTTCATTTTTGGGTCCCTCAATCTATTCTTGGACTCCTCAATCCATTTTTGGTGCCCTTAATCCATTTTTGGTTTCCTCACGCATGTTTTAGTTCCTCAGTCCATTTTCTGGTCCTTCGGCTCATTTTTGGGTACCTCAGTTCATTTTTGGTTTCCACAACCCATTTTTGGTTCCCTCCGTTAGTTTTTTTGGTCCCTCAATCCATTTTTGGATTCCTCAATCCATTTTTGGGTTCCGCAATCCATTTTTGGGTTCCTCAATCCATTTTTGGGTTCGTCAGCCCATTTTGGTCCCTCAATCCATTCTTGGGTTTCTCTATCCATTTTTTGGGGTTTCAGTCCATTTTTGGGTTCCTCAAGCCATTTTTGTGTCCCTCCGTTCATTTTTGAGTCCCACAGCTCATTTTATGGTTCCTAAATGCATTTTTGGGTTCCTCAATCCATTTTTGGGTTCCTCAATCCATTTTTGGGTTCCTCAAACCATTTTTGGGTCCCTCCATTCATTTTTGAGTGTCTCAGCTCATTTTATGTTTCCAAAATCCATTTTTGGGTTCTTCAGCCCATTTTTGGGTGCTTCAATCCATTTTCGGGTTCCTCAATCCGTTTTCGGGTTCCTCAGCCAATTTTTGGTTCCTCAGCCCAGTTTTAGTCCCTCAAACCAGTTTTGGGTTCCTCAATTCGTTTTTTGGTGCCCTTAGTCCATATTTGGTTTCCTCAGCTCAATTTTGATTTCCTCAGCCCTTTTTTGGGTCCCTCAATCCATTCTTCGGTTCCTCAATGCATTTTTGGTTTCCTCACGCACTTTTGGGTTCCAGAGTCCATTTTTGAGTCACTCAATCCATTCTTGGGTTCTTCAGCCCATTTTTGTGTTCCTCAAACCATTTTTTGGTTCCTCAGCCCATGTTTGGGTCCGTCAGCAGATTTTATGGTTCCTAAACCCATTTTTGGGGATCTTCAACAAATTTTTTGGTCCCTCAATCGATTGCTGGGTTCCTCAGCCCATTTCTGGTTACCTCATTCCACTCTTGGGTTCCTCAATCCATTTTTGGTCCCTCGATCCATTCTTGGGTTCCTCAATCCAGTTTTTGGTTCCTCAGTCCATTTTTCGGTTCCTCAATCGATTTTTGGTTCCCTCGGAGCATTTTTGGGTCCCTCAATTCTTTTTTGGGTCCATCAATCCATTTTTGGGTTCCTCATTCCTTTTTAGGGTTCCTCAATATATTTTAGGGTACCTCAGCCCATTTTTCAGTTCCTCGATCCATTTTTGTGTTCCTCAATCCATTTTTGGGTTCCTCAATCCATTTTTTGGTCCCTCAATCCACTTTTGGGTTCCTCAGCCTATTTTTGGGTTTCGCAATCCATTTTTTGATCCCTCAATCCATTTTTGGGTTCCTCAATCCATTTTGAGGTTCCTCAATCCATTTCTGGGTTCCTCAATCCATTTTTTAGTCTCTCAGCCTATTTTTGGGTTCCTCAGCCCATTTGTGTGTTCTTCAGTCTATTTTTGGGTTCCTCAGCCCATTTGTGTGTTCTTCAGCCCATTTTTGGGTTCCTCAACACATTTTCGGGTTACTAAGACCATTTTTTGATTCCTCAATCATTTTTTGGGTTCCTCAGCCCATCTTTTTGATTCATCAGTCCATTTTGGGGTTCTTCAGACCATTTTGGGGTTCTTCAGCCCATTTTGGGCTACCTGAATCCTTTTTGGGGTTCCTCAATCCATTTTTGGTTTCCTCAATCCATTTTTGTGTTCCTCAACCCATTTTTGGGTTCCTCAGCCAATTTTTGGGTTCCTCAATCCATTTTTGGGTCCCTCCGTTCATTTTTGAATCCCACAGCTCATTTTATATTTCCTAAATGCATTTTTTGGTCCCTTAATCCACTTTTGTGTTCCTCAGCCTATTTTTGGGTTCCGCAATCCATTTCCCGGTTCCTCATCCATTTTTGTGTCCTTCAATCCATTTTTGCGTTTGTCAATCCATTTTTTGGTCTTTCAGCCCATTTTTGGTTTCCTCAATCAATTTTTGGGTTCCTCAATCCATTTTTTGGTTCCTGAATCCGTTTTTGGGTTCCTGAGCCCATTTTTGGGTTCCTCAGGCAATTTTTGGGTTCCTCATCCCAGTTTTGGGTTCCTCAATCCATTTTTGTGTCCCTTGGCCCGTTTTTTGATTCCTCAATCCATTTTTGGGTCCCTGAATCCGTTTTTTGGGTCCCTCAATCCATTTCTGGTTTCCTCAGTCCATTTCTGGGTTCCTCAGCCCGTTTTTGGTCCCTCAAACCATTTTTGGGTTCCTCAATCCATTCTTTGGTTCCTCAATTGATTCTTAGGTTACTCAATCCATTCTTGGGTTCCTCAATCCGTGTTTGGGTCCCTCCATTCATTTTCGGGTCCCTCAATCAATTTTTTCGATTCCTCAATATACTTTTGGGTCCCTCAGCCTGTTTTCGAATTCCTCAATCAATTTTTGGGTCCCTGAATCCATTTTTGTTTTCCTCAGCTTATTTTTCTTTTCCTCAGCTCATTTTTGGGTCCCTCAATCCATTCTTGGGTTCCTCAATCCGTTTTTGGGTTCCTCAGCCCATTTTTAGTTTCCTCAATCCATTTTTTGTGTTCGTAAATCCATTTTTCGTTCCCTCAGTTCATTTTTGGGTCCCTCAATCCATTTTTGGAATCATCAATCCATTTTGGGGCTACTCAATCTATTTTTGCGTCCCTCGGTCCCTTTTTGGGTTCCTCAATCCGTTTTTGGGTTCCTCAAACCCTTTTTGGGTTCCTGAGGCCATTTTTGGTCCCTCAAACCATTCTTGGGTTTCTCAATCCATTTTTGGGTTCCTCAATCCAATTTTGGGTTCTTAAATCCATTTTTGGGGCCCTCTGTTCATTTTTGGGTCCCTCAATCTATTCTTGGACTCCTCAATCCATTTTTGGTGCCCTTAATCCATTTTTGGTTTCCTCACGCATGTTTTAGTTCCTCAGTCCATTTTCTGGTCCTTCGGCTCATTTTTGGGTACCTCAGTTCATTTTTGGTTTCCACAACCCATTTTTGGTTCCCTCCGTTAGTTTTTTTGGTCCCTCAATCCATTTTTGGATTCCTCAATCCATTTTTGGGTTCCGCAATCCATTTTTGGGTTCCTCAATCCATTTTTGGGTTCGTCAGCCCATTTTGGTCCCTCAATCCATTCTTGGGTTTCTCTATCCATTTTTTGGGTTTTCAGTCCATTTTTGGGTTCCTCAAGCCATTTTTGTGTCCCTCCGTTCATTTTTGAGTCCCACAGCTCATTTTATGGTTCCTAAATGCATTTTTGGGTTCCTCAATCCATTTTTGGGTTCCTCAATCCATTTTTGGGTTCCTCAAACCATTTTTGGGTCCCTCCATTCATTTTTGAGTGTCTCAGCTCATTTTATGTTTCCAAAATCCATTTTTGGGTTCTTCAGCCCATTTTTGGGTGCTTCAATCCATTTTCGGGTTCCTCAATCCGTTTTCGGGTTCCTCAGCCAATTTTTGGTTCCTCAGCCCAGTTTTAGTCCCTCAAACCAGTTTTGGGTTCCTCAATTCGTTTTTTGGTGCCCTTAGTCCATATTTGGTTTCCTCAGCTCAATTTTGATTTCCTCAGCCCTTTTTTGGGTCCCTCAATCCATTCTTCGGTTCCTCAATGCATTTTTGGTTTCCTCACGCACTTTTGGGTTCCAGAGTCCATTTTTGAGTCACTCAATCCATTCTTGGGTTCTTCAGCCCATTTTTGTGTTCCTCAAACCATTTTTTGGTTCCTCAGCCCATGTTTGGGTCCGTCAGCAGATTTTATGGTTCCTAAACCCATTTTTGGGGATCTTCAACAAATTTTTTGGTCCCTCAATCGATTGCTGGGTTCCTCAGCCCATTTCTGGTTACCTCATTCCACTCTTGGGTTCCTCAATCCATTTTTGGTCCCTCGATCCATTCTTGGGTTCCTCAATCCAGTTTTTGGTTCCTCAGTCCATTTTTCGGTTCCTCAATCGATTTTTGGTTCCCTCGGAGCATTTTTGGGTCCCTCAATTCTTTTTTGGGTCCATCAATCCATTTTTGGGTTCCTCATTCCTTTTTAGGGTTCCTCAATATATTTTAGGGTACCTCAGCCCATTTTTCAGTTCCTCGATCCATTTTTGTGTTCCTCAATCCATTTTTGGGTTCCTCAATCCATTTTTTGGTCCCTCAATCCACTTTTGGGTTCCTCAGCCTATTTTTGGGTTTCGCAATCCATTTTTTGATCCCTCAATCCATTTTTGGGTTCTTCAATCCATTTTGAGGTTCCTCAATCCATTTCTGGGTTCCTCAATCCATTTTTTAGTCTCTCAGCCTATTTTTGGGTTCCTCAGCCCATTTGTGTGTTCTTCAGTCTATTTTTGGGTTCCTCAGCCCATTTGTGTGTTCTTCAGCCCATTTTTGGGTTCCTCAACACATTTTCGGGTTACTAAGACCATTTTTTGATTCCTAAATCATTTTTTGGGTTCCTCAGCCCATCTTTTTGATTCATCAGTCCATTTTGCGGTTCTTCAGACCATTTTGGGGTTCTTCAGCCCATTTTGGGCTACCTGAATCCTTTTTGGGGTTCCTCAATCCATTTTTGGTTTCCTCAATCCATTTTTGTGTTCCTCAACCCATTTTTGGGTTCCTCAGCCAATTTTTGGGTTCCTCAATCCATTTTTGGGTCCCTCCGTTCATTTTTGAATCCCACAGCTCATTTTATATTTCCTAAATGCATTTTTTGGTCCCTTAATCCACTTTTGTGTTCCTCAGCCTATTTTTGGGTTCCGCAATCCATTTCCCGGTTCCTCATCCATTTTTGTGTCCTTCAATCCATTTTTGCGTTTGTCAATCCATTTTTTGGTCTTTCAGCCCATTTTTGGTTTCCTCAATCAATTTTTGGGTTCCTCAATCCATTTTTTGGTTCCTGAATCCGTTTTTGGGTTCCTGAGCCCATTTTTGGGTTCCTCAGGCAATTTTTGGGTTCCTCATCCCAGTTTTGGGTTCCTCAATCCATTTTTGTGTCCCTTGGCCCGTTTTTTGATTCCTCAATCCATTTTTGGGTCCCTGAATCCGTTTTTTGGGTCCCTCAATCCATTTCTGGTTTCCTCAGTCCATTTCTGGGTTCCTCAGCCCGTTTTTGGTCCCTCAAACCATTTTTGGGTTCCTCAATCCATTCTTTGGTTCCTCAATTGATTCTTAGGTTACTCAATCCATTCTTGGGTTCCTCAATCCGTGTTTGGGTCCCTCCATTCATTTTCGGGTCCCTCAATCAATTTTTTCGATTCCTCAATATACTTTTGGGTCCCTCAGCCTGTTTTCGAATTCCTCAATCAATTTTTGGGTCCCTGAATCCATTTTTGTTTTCCTCAGCTTATTTTTCTTTTCCTCAGCTCATTTTTGGGTCCCTCAATCCATTCTTGGGTTCCTCAATCCGTTTTTGGGTTCCTCAGCCCATTTTTAGTTTCCTCAATCCATTTTTTGTGTTCGTAAATCCATTTTTCGTTCCCTCAGTTCATTTTTGGGTCCCTCAATCCATTTTTGGAATCATCAATCCATTTTGGGGCTACTCAATCTATTTTTGCGTCCCTCGGTCCCTTTTTGGGTTCCTCAATCCGTTTTTGGGTTCCTCAAACCCTTTTTGGGTTCCTGAGGCCATTTTTGGTCCCTCAAACCATTCTTGGGTTTCTCAATCCATTTTTGGGTTCCTCAATCCAATTTTGGGTTCTTAAATCCATTTTTGGGGCCCTCTGTTCATTTTTGGGTCCCTCAATCTATTCTTGGACTCCTCAATCCATTTTTGGTGCCCTTAATCCATTTTTGGTTTCCTCACGCATGTTTTAGTTCCTCAGTCCATTTTCTGGTCCTTCGGCTCATTTTTGGGTACCTCAGTTCATTTTTGGTTTCCACAACCCATTTTTGGTTCCCTCCGTTAGTTTTTTTGGTCCCTCAATCCATTTTTGGATTCCTCAATCCATTTTTGGGTTCCGCAATCCATTTTTGGGTTCCTCAATCCATTTTTGGGTTCGTCAGCCCATTTTGGTCCCTCAATCCATTCTTGGGTTTCTCTATCCATTTTTTGGGTTTTCAGTCCATTTTTGGGTTCCTCAAGCCATTTTTGTGTCCCTCCGTTCATTTTTGAGTCCCACAGCTCATTTTATGGTTCCTAAATGCATTTTTGGGTTCCTCAATCCATTTTTGGGTTCCTCAATCCATTTTTGGGTTCCTCAAACCATTTTTGGGTCCCTCCATTCATTTTTGAGTGTCTCAGCTCATTTTATGTTTCCAAAATCCATTTTTGGGTTCTTCAGCCCATTTTTGGGTGCTTCAATCCATTTTCGGGTTCCTCAATCCGTTTTCGGGTTCCTCAGCCAATTTTTGGTTCCTCAGCCCCGTTTTAGTCCCTCAAACCAGTTTTGGGTTCCTCAATTCGTTTTTTGGTGCCCTTAGTCCATATTTGGTTTCCTCAGCTCAATTTTGATTTCCTCAGCCCTTTTTTGGGTCCCTCAATCCATTCTTCGGTTCCTCAATGCATTTTTGGTTTCCTCACGCACTTTTGGGTTCCAGAGTCCATTTTTGAGTCACTCAATCCATTCTTGGGTTCTTCAGCCCATTTTTGTGTTCCTCAAACCATTTTTTGGTTCCTCAGCCCATGTTTGGGTCCCTCAGCAGATTTTATGGTTCCTAAACCCATTTTTGGGGATCTTCAACAAATTTTTTGGTCCCTCAATCGATTGCTGGGTTCCTCAGCCCATTTCTGGTTACCTCATTCCACTCTTGGGTTCCTCAATCCATTTTTGGTCCCTCGATCCATTCTTGGGTTCCTCAATCCAGTTTTTGGTTCCTCAGTCCATTTTTCGGTTCCTCAATCGATTTTTGGTTCCCTCGGAGCATTTTTGGGTCCCTCAATTCTTTTTTGGGTCCATCAATCCATTTTTGGGTTCCTCATTCCTTTTTAGGGTTCCTCAATATATTTTAGGGTACCTCAGCCCATTTTTCAGTTCCTCGATCCATTTTTGTGTTCCTCAATCCATTTTTGGGTTCCTCAATCCATTTTTTGGTCCCTCAATCCACTTTTGGGTTCCTCAGCCTATTTTTGGGTTTCGCAATCCATTTTTTGATCCCTCAATCCATTTTTGGGTTCCTCAATCCATTTTGAGGTTCCTCAATCCATTTCTGGGTTCCTCAATCCATTTTTTAGTCTCTCAGCCTATTTTTGGGTTCTTCAGCCCATTTGTGTGTTCTTCAGTCTATTTTTGGGTTCCTCAGCCCATTTGTGTGTTCTTCAGCCCATTTTTGGGTTCCTCAACACATTTTCGGGGTTACTAAGACCATTTTTTGATTCCTCAATCATTTTTTGGGTTCCTCAGCCCATCTTTTTGATTCATCAGTCCATTTTGGGGTTCTTCAGACCATTTTTGGTTCTTCAGCCCATTTTGGGCTACCTGAATCCTTTTTGCGGTTCCTCAATCCATTTTTGGTTTCCTCAATCCATTTTTGTGTTCCTCAACCCATTTTTGGGTTCCTCAGCCAATTTTTGGGTTCCTCAATCCATTTTTGGGTCCCTCCGTTCATTTTTGAATCCCACAGCTCATTTTATATTTCCTAAATGCATTTTTTGGTCCTTAATCCACTTTTGTGTTCCTCAGCCTATTTTTGGGTTCCGCAATCCCATTTCCCGGTTCCTCGTCCATTTTTGTGTCCTTCAATCCATTTTTGCGTTTGTCAATCCATTTTTGGTCTTTCAGCCCATTTTTTGGTTTCCTCAATCAATTTTTGGGTTCCTCAATCCATTTTTTGGTTCCTGAATCCGTTTTTGGGTTCCTGAGCCCATTTTTGGGTTCCTCAGGCAATTTTTGGGTTCCTCATCCCATTTTTGGGTTCCTCAATCCATTTTTGTGTCCCCTTGGCCCGTTTTTTGATTCCTCAATCCATTTTTGGGTCCCTGAATCCGTTTTTCGGGTTCCTCAACCCATTTTTGGTTTCCTCCTCATTTTTGGGTCCCTCAATCCATTCTTGAATTCCTCAGCCCATTTTCGGGTTCCTGAAACCATTTTTGGGTCACTCCATTCATTTTTGGGTCCTTCAGCATATTTTTGGTCCCTCAGTGCATTCTTGGGTTTGTCTGTCCATTATTGGGTTTTTCAATCCGTTTTTGGGTTCCTCAATCCATTTTTGGGGTCTCACCACATTTTTGGTTACTTCAACCTATTTTAGGCCACCTAAATCCATTTTTGGGTTCCTCAGACCTTTTTTGGTTACCTGAATCCATTCTTGAGTTCCTCAATCCATTTTTGGGTTCCTTAATCCATTTTTGGGTCCTTCAATTCATTTTAGGGTCCCTCAATCCATTCTAGGGTTCCTCAATCCATTCTTGGTTTCCTCTTCCCTTTTTAGGGTTCCTCAATATATTTTAGGGTTCCTCAGTCCATTTTTTGTTTCCTCAGCCCATTTTGGGTTCCTCAAACCATTTTTGGGGCCATCAAC
>JAUMJL010002521.1:0-18459 GCA_033558185.1 Dromococcyx pavoninus | reverse complement strand
CCACTGGCGCCGCGTCGCGCTGCCCTCTTGTAGTCCGGTGATGGCGCCGGTGTCCACCGTGCGCGGGAGCGGGGCCGCCGCCATTTTGATATCACGTGACATCGCGGCCTGCCTTTCTCCACATTTCCCCGCGCCCGGGAGCGGCGCCGCCGCTTCCCCCTTCGCTGCTGTTTCTTTTTAACCATCGCTCTCCCCTCACGTCACTGATCTCCGGGTCGAACTCGGAGGCAGGAGGAAACGCTAAACTGAGGTGCGCCGCGGGGCATCACGGGAGTTGTAGTTTCCTGCCAGCTGCGACGGTGCTTTACGGCAGGGCGTAACGATGAGGGAGAGGTGCTTTGCGACAGAGCGAGCGCGGGTGAGAGGGCGGTGGGTGAGGGAAGCAGGGAGGAGATGGAGGGGAGGGGGACGCCCCGCGTGGGGAGGGCAGAGGGGGCGAGTCGGGGTGAGACGAGGTGATCAGAGTGAGAGGAGCCTGCATGAGGGAACCGGGGAAGAGGCCATCCTGGGGGAGGGGGAAAGCAGGAGGAAAGGGCCGCCCTGGGTGAGGGGAGACCGGAATGGCGGGGTGGTGGGGAACAGAGGGAAGGGGGGTGCCTAGGGTGAGGGGAGGGGGGAATCGAGGGGAACGAGGTGCCATGGGTGAGGGGGAGTCCGCCTGCCCTGCAGAGGGCAGCCCCAGCCTGAGGGGAGGCCTTGGCAGGGCAGGAGGGGGCCGGGGCCCTACCTGTGGATGGATTTGTGCAAGAATCTCCAGGCAGCTGTTTCTGGCACAAGGGAAGAATCCTTGTCCAGTTCTGTGCAGCTGTGAGGGGACTGCACCATGAACAGAGGGCGGGCAGATAGTGCCAAGGGCCCTTTGGGGTCTGTGGTAAAAGGCAGAGCAGGGCTGTGCAGGGGACATTCAGCCATCGCTTTCCATCCCCAGCAGGATCCAGCCACCAGGCTAGGAGCCAGCAGCATGTCCTGGCCCCGTGGGAGCTGTCACCATCCCCTGTGATGAACTTTCAGGCAAGGCTGTTTACTCACTGTTGGGTGAGGGTGCTGCGGCAGCCCAGGCACCCCTTCTCACAGGCTGCAGAGGATATGGCATTGCAGAGGATCCGAAAGGTCCTGTGTGTGGCGGAGAAGAATGATGCTGCCAGAGGGATTGCAGATCTGCTCTCCAACAGCAGAATGCGACGGGTAGGAATACACTACATCTCCTTACCATTTCCTGACACACATACAGGTATGGCTTAGCTGGCTGGGGTCAACTCAGCAGGGCCACCATGCAGTGCAGCTCTGAGCTGGGGTGCAGTCTGTGTCCTATGTGGCAGCTGCAGCCCCTCTACAGGGCTTGGCACAGGCTGTTTACCTCAGCGTGTGCAACATCTTGCACTCGTTTTTGTCTCTGATCATGCAAGCGTACGAGAATGGCTTTCTTTTGTGGACAGGCACCACTTGCATAAGTGTATTTGGGCATCTCAGACCTTTCTTCTTGTGTCTTAAGTCCTGTTGGAATTCAACTCCCTCGTACCATGCTGCCTTCTCCAGGCACTGAGCTCCACAGTGAGGGCTCCCTGTGTCATTCTTAGCTTTGCAGTGTCTGTTAAAATCTTCAGGAACTGAAACCATCTGTTGACGTGTATTTCCCAGTCACAAAGCACCACTTCTGCAGCATCAGCAAGCGTCGGGTTTACCGATGTTCACATAATAAATCAAACATGGTCTGTGGTTTGGAGCAGAGTTCAGAGATGTCTTCTCTCTGCTGCTTTGTTTTGTGATCTTTAACAGTTTGCATAACTACTTGATATTTCCAAGCGAAGGAATTAGAAAGTGCTTCTAGACCAGAATTATGTTTGAATGAAAGGTGTTATTGAGAAACTGGACACTGACAGGCCTGATCAAGGAAGATACCATGATGCTTCTGTAGAAAAAGCAGCAAATATACAATCTAGAAGCTGCCATGAGCCTCAGATAGGTGGAGGGGAGACCTGGAGCTGGCACACTAATTGTCACTTGGAGCAGGACAGCTGTTTGTCAGGAATATAACTGGCCAGTCCCATTAAACAATCTGTTCCTCACTGTTTATTGTCACAATCCACGGGGAGGTAACCCTGGCATCCTCTACAGGCATGGTTTAAAACTCTCTTCTGTTGGAAGGCGCCATTCCAGTGTCTCCATAAATGACACAGGCAATGTCCATGCACTACACCTTGCCTTGTGTTTTGGCTACAGTACCTTATTACATTTGCCCTGTGCTTTTCTGTGCTCTGCTGTAGCAGCTGCATAAAGTGAGGCGGAACGCGTTTGGTCTCTGTTAGGAGCCAGAAACTCAGCAGCTTTCCTTTTCCTTCTAGCGAGAAGGGTTTTCCAAGTTCAACAAGATCTACGAATACGACTACCAGATGTTTGGCCAGGTAGAGGGTTTTTTTCATTCTACTGTGGGATTAGAGAAGTGCAAAATACTAATTATCAAAAAACACTTGTCAGAGGTTACGAAATGCTTGTCCGGTGACAGGGACGCTTTGTCCAAAGATGAGGAGAAGTGAGATGTTCTTTTCTTGGCTCAACCATTGTTTTGTTGCTCTAAATCTTTCAACTTTCTGGTTTAAATCAGCCAAAAGTATATTGCTGTTTAGAACTGGGAGCTTCCTACAAACATTTGAGCATCAGGCTATGAATTTGGCTGTCAGTAGAGAGAAGAGCTTGTTAGGATACATTAGTGGGAGGTGTCCCTGCCTATAGTAGGGGGTTTGTAACTGGATGGTCCTTAAGGTCCCTTCCAACCCAAACTATTCCATGATTCTATGATTAACAGGAGGGAGGTATCACTGGTTGTGTAAATTGAGAACTGCACCAAGATCCCATGGTTGTGGGAGGCTTTTAGAAACGATGGGCATTAATTACCTTGCTCTGTCTCTTGCAGAATGTTACGATGGTGATGACGTCTGTGTCGGGACACTTACTGGCTCATGACTTTAAGCTGCCGTTTCGCAAATGGTTGGTATCCTGGCAGAAAGGGAGGTTGGTGTCTTCTGCTTCCAGTCCCGAGCCGAGTGAGGCACTGCGAGCTGAAGGAACTGGGAGCGAGGAGGGACCGACCCCGCCTGCAGAGCAGGGTGTTGAGAACCAAATTTTATATAGAATAGCTAAAATGTTATTTCAAATTACTGTCTTCAGAGCGCTAAAAAAGAGAGTCACAATTCTGGTTAAAATAGATTGAGGCAGACCTAAGGAATTACACTGATTCCAAACCTTGATTGGTGTTTTTGTGTTCTTTGTTGAAGAACTGTTGTACAGGGGAGTGTGGCACTTTCTCTGATTTCATTCCTGTTTGTTCTCTGTTCTTGAAATAAAAGAAGTTTCTTGTTTAGGGCTGGTTTGCTGTTTTCTCTTCTTGCTTTTTGCTTCTATTGCTTTTAAGTGTAACAGCATTTTATGTGAACTTCAGTCTGTCTAAGATGAGGCCCATAAAAATTGTATTATTAATTCCAGTGCTTGAGCAGCGCTTCCTCATAAGACAGCACCAGTTAGTGTCTCACAACATACGTTTTAATTGTTGTTATGTACATAGCTTCTCTTCTGTTTACCAGGCACAGCTGCAACCCTCTGGCTCTTTTTGATGCTGAAATCGAGAAGTATTGCCCTGAAAATTACCTGGATATCAAGGTATGTTGTTTTTGTGAGTTTCCCTGAAACTGCATTCAGAGGTTAGTTCTGCGAGCATTGTCTCAGTCAGAAGGAGGGTAGACCTTTGTCCTTAACATCCAACTTCTGGAGTGTAGCAAATTCCTCCTGCATTTCCTAGGACTGCTGTTCATTTGTGACTTCTGCTCTTCTTCATATGTGATCTTCTGCTCGTGTACAATTGGTTCAGTAAGGGAACAACTACTTTGCTAAAAGTAGAAATGATTTTTCCACTGAGGTGGAATTCATAACTGCGTCTCAGTTTTACCAAAAATGACTGTTTTGGAACAGATTGTGGTACAATCCAATCCAGGCCATGCTTTCTAACAGAGTTAGATGTAAATAAATGACTCAGTTCTTTCGAAAGCTGCCTAATCTCATGAGAGACACAATTACAAAGTGTTATTGCAACAGTCTATTGCTATGGATATGCGTTGCATTTTGAGTTCTGTTAATGAGTTATTCTAAAATAAATGACAAAGCAAGTGGCCTGGTCTGTCTCACTCTGCCTGGTTTTCTCCTCTCAGAGAACCCTTGAGCGAGAAGTCCAGCAGTGCCAGGCTCTGGTGATCTGGACTGACTGCGATCGAGAAGGAGAGAACATCGGCTTTGAGATCATTCATGTCTGCAAAGCTGGTGCGTAGAGTGTCTTCTGCATCAGCCTGAGTTCCATTAAAGCACTGATTTAACAGGTGTCGCCTCTCAGAGATCTCATAACAGAGGTGTATTCTCAATCTTATTGTGTCCAGGTGAAATACGTTGACTGTAGTTCTGATAAACGTGTGGCTTCAGAAACATATTCAGCTCTTGGAAAGCTGTAGAATATGTCGACAGCGTACTCTGTCACAGAGAGCTGTTCTTAGTTCCTTCTTTCTGTTGGTGTTTAAGTCACTCTTTGATTTCTTCTTTGTGTGTCTCCTGACAGTAAAGCCAAACCTCCAGGTTTTCCGAGCTCGCTTTTCAGAGATTACACTTCATGCTGTCAGAACAGCCTGCGTGAACCTCACCCAGCCGGATCAAAAAACGAGTGATGCTGTTGATGTCAGGCAGGAGCTGGACCTCAGGATAGGTATGGAAACACGTGCTGGAGCTGAGAGCAGGCTGTTAGGGCCGAGCTGCTGCATACACCTCTGCTAAGGGGAAGTGAGCGAATTTGGTGGGTGAGCAGGGGACAGCATTGCTACCAGCGCATAGCTTATTGTCTGTAAATGCTTGAACTCCCTTAGGCTGCTGTAGAAACGGGACACTGGCCATCAGGCTCCTCCTCGCTTCTCAACTAACCACATTGAATGCACATTGTTAAAGCCCAGCAAGGGGTGTTCAGAAATCATCTGTCACTTGTATCCTCAACGCAGACAGAAAGGCCCTCCGTGGCATCATAAATCTGATTTTTTGTTCACATACAACTAAATCATGTCTTGTGTTTTGCTGGAAATGTGCTCTTAGATGCAGACGTTAGGTTTATGGCTCATGCAGCAGTGACAGGCTTCTGCAAGTTTTAGTGGTAAAATCAGAGTAAAATTACTACTCAGAGGATTAAAAAGAATCGTCTGAAGGGTTGTGATCATCCTCCAGTGTTGTGTTATTCAGTTCATTTGTTTTTTCAGGTGCTGCCTTCACGAGATTCCAGACACTGAGGCTCCGGAAGATCTTCCCTGATATTTTAGCAGATCAGCTGATCAGCTACGGTAGCTGCCAGTTCCCAACGCTGGGCTTTGTAGTAGAACGCTTTAAAGCCATCCAGGCCTTTGTTCCTGAAGCCTTCTATAAAATAAAAGGTATGCTTGGGAAAAGCAAGTGCTGGGCTCCATCTTAAAGGGCTTGAGGTGTCTAGAAAGAAGGAACATAAGGGCAAGAAGCACACAATGCTGCAAAGGTGGCTGCTTCTTCCTTTGCCGCGACCACAAAACAGAACTGGAGGGTTCCCCCATAGCGTGGCCCCACTGCCTCTGCTCTGTTTCCACTGTATTAACTGCTGTATCATTCCATTCTGTTGTTCAACACAGTGACACACGATCACGAGGATTGCAACGTGGTCTTCAACTGGAAGAGGAACCGGCTCTTTAATCACATAGCATGCCTGGTCCTTTACCAGATGTGCATGGAGGTAGGAAAGCTTGTAAATGGTTGTATAACCCGGTATCAGCCAAACATCTCCTGCATCCATCTTGCTCGAGACGTTTGAAGAGCAGTTTGTATAAACCCTTAAAGGAGATTTTGTTTTGTGCTCACTCTCTTTAGGATCCAGTGGCAACTGTTGTTGAGGTTGGGAGCAAGCCAAAAAGCAAGTGGAGACCCCTGGCCCTGGACACCGTGGTACGTTTGAACTGTGCTGAAAGGACTCTGCTGAAAGCAGCTTTGAGCTGATGCTTTACTCACCATTCTGAATTATCCACAAACACACTTTTTGTCCTGGCTCCTCCTAACGCAGGAACTTGAGAAGCTGGCTTCCCGCAAACTGAAAATAAATGCAAAGGAAACCATGAGAATAGCAGAAAAACTCTATACCCAAGGGTAAGAAAGCAAGACTTGGTTTGGTAAACTTCATTGTTTCAAAAATAAATGAGCTTTAGTCCAAAAAGGGAAGAATTTTGGAGCACGTCTTAAAGCACTCTTCTGCCTTTATTCTTAAGGTTCATTAGTTACCCGCGAACTGAGACCAACATTTTCCCCAAGGAGCTGAACCTCTCTGCCTTAGTCCAACAGCAAACACAGGACCCAAACTGGGGAGCATTTGCACAGAGGATTTTGGATCAGGGTGGGCCAACCCCTCGAAACGGAACCAAATCCGATCAGGCTCACCCTCCCATTCACCCCACAAAATACGCTGCTAACCTGCAGGTGAGTTTAACATAAAGGCAGAGGAGAGCGAACGGTTTGTATTGCTTGATAAATAAACACAAGGGTCTTAATAATATGGTTGTTAGCACAGTATCCTTACCTGAGATTTCACCAGTGTTTCTTGACATCTCATTAACCCAGGAGCAGACTCTGACCCTCTTTTCCTGTTTGATATTAGGGCAATGAGCAGAGACTCTATGAGTTCATCGTGCGCCATTTTTTGGCTTGCTGCTCTCAGGATGCCAAGGGACAGGAAACAACTGTGGAGATCGACATTGCTAACGAGCGATTCATTGCTCAAGGACTGATGATCCTGGCCCGAAATTACCTGGAAGTCTACCCTTACGAGAAGTGGAGTGATAAGGTAATACCCTTGAATAATGTAGATGGGACAGGCTAAAGTACCTGGAGTTTAAAGCTGTTCTTCACTGCCAGCCTCCCTTCTAGGGATAATCCTTTGACAATTGATACTCCCAAAACATAATTCTATTCCGAGCAGCCTTCCAGTAATGAAAGGGGCTACAAGAAAGCTGGGGAGGGGCTCTCAATTAGGGAGTGAAGGGATAGGACGAGGGAGAATGGTTTTCAGCTGAAAGAGGGGAGACTGAGATGAGATAGTGGGAAGAAATATTTTCGTGTGAGGGTGGGGAAGCCCTGGCACAAGTTGCCCAGAGAAGTGATGACTGCCCCATCCCTGGAGGTATTGAAGGCCAGGTTGGATGGGGCTTTGAGCTCCCTGACCCAGTGGAAGATGTCCCTGCCCACAGCAGGAGGTTGGAACAGGATAGGCTTTGAGGTCTCTTCCAATCCAAACCATTCTAGGATTCTATGATTCTAATTTCTGACCCACTGGCTGTTTTGCTTGGAGCCATCTCTGCTGAAAACCAGTGCAGCTTTATTGTGCCAGCTTTGGATAGATTCTTCTACTTCTGACACTGTTTTACTCACCAAGAGTTGACATTACTTACCAGCAGGGTGCTGCTCTGTTACTGCACTGGCCTGTGTTAGTGTGACGTCTTGCCTTCTGGTCCATTCACTGAAGACAGTTTCAAAGAGATTCTCCTTTCCTTTAGGTTATCCCCCTGTATCAGAAAGGGTCTCGCTTTCAGCCCACTACAGTGGAGATGGTGGATGGGGAAACCAGCCCTCCATTGCTTCTCACAGAAGCGGATCTCATTGCTCTCATGGAGAAACATGGCATTGGTCAGTATTTGGCAGCTTGGGCTTGCTCTGGGGAGAGCTTTGTTCATAAGCTTCTTCTCAACTGCTCTAACATGACTTCAGTCCCCCCCCTCAGAATAGGAACTCTGTAAATGCCACTTCAGATAAGGAATCACTTAGATATACCAAACAAAGAGATAGTAGAGACCTGTGGGCAAAGCACAAAGGTCCTAAGGAGCCTCCCAAACGTCTCCAGCATTGAGGGAGCTGTACAGTTTAGGGTGCAGGGTGTGCCTGCCACCTCCTTATTGCTGTCAGTGCCAGTGGGACGTAAGGCAGTGCTGCTCCTCACCATAAGTTGTCCCTTTGTCCCTTTAGCACCTTGCAGTCTGCACTGGGCACAGGGGAGATCACTTCTAGGTGCCTGATTTGGGTGTCTGCTCTCAGGGACTGACGCCACTCACGCCGAGCACATTGAGACCATTAAGACGCGGATGTACGTGGGCCTTACAGCGGATCAGCGGTTCCTCCCCGGCCACCTGGGCATGGGGCTGGTTGAAGGTAAGGGCAGTGCCTGTTGGGAAGACAGCAGGTTCCTTACTTGCTTCCTTTTGCTTACCGTGCAGTCCATTCCTCAGGCTACGATTCCATGGGCTATGAGATGTCCAAGCCTGACCTTCGAGCTGAGCTGGAGGCTGATCTGAAGCTGATCTGTGAGGGGAAGAAAGACAAATCTGCAGTGTTGCAGCAGCAGGTCCAAAAGTACAAACAAGTCTTCATCGAAGCTGTGGCCAGAGCTAATAAGTGAGTCCTGTCTTCGCTCTCTTCTGTTTGCTTTACTCTTCTGGGAGGTGATGGCTTCTTATCTGGGGCTCAGCCTGGCGTGGGATCATGTCACACTGTTTCCCTGGAGCACTGCCCAGTGTGTGTAGGCATTTGCATGGGAAGGGATGACTCGCAACCTGGCATTCTGTCATGAGTTGGTGCCAGCTAACTGCTCATCTTGGTTTAAACCCTTAGGATTAAATTCAGAGCTGGCTGAAGGAGACTGCAACGTGCACTGACGTCTTTGGTGTTGTACTCACACCCAGCCTGTTCCAGAGGCGTGGTGCTGAATAACACACTTGTGGAGGAGCTCAAAGGGGCTGTGTGGAGGGCAACAGGCACTAATTCACTACAGAGCCTGATAGCTCTTTGCAGAGGAGACACACAGGATGCTCTGCTTGTTCCTTTATAGGTTGGACCAGGCCCTGGCTCAGTATTTTGGAGAAGCCACAGAAATCACAGAGCAAGAGGAGGTGTACCCAGCAATGCCTGTTTCTGTTCGGCAGTGTCCACAGTGCAACAGTGACATGGTCCTGAAGACCAGGAAGAATGGCGGGTTGGTGATCTTCCCTGTTGTAGAAAGCAGCCTTCTGTGTCGGTTTGTGTTTTTATAGGTGTGGCTTGTTCACCTCCCCTCTGCAGCAAGCATGAGAATTTGGGCTGCAGGTAGCTAACTCCACCAGCTACCTAAGCTGTGTGGACTCAGCTGAACCTCCTTCTCAAGTACGTATTTACCTTACAAAAAGTGATGCTCTGAAAATTTCTGACGGCTGAGAAGACAGGAGAACAGATCACCAGCTGTCTTGACTTTGCCTCTTCCTCACCTGGCTGCACTTGTCCCTCGGCAGGTTCTATCTCAGCTGCATGGGCTATCCAGCTTGTAAAGCTGCTGTCTGGTTTCCTGATTTTGTGCTGGACGTGGCCAGGGATGAGAGCGTCTGTGCTGTGTGTAAACCGCATCCAGTTCACAGGTTAGTTGTACCAGTTATCCCCTGGGGAAATGCAGGCCCTTGGCCATTACATGTTGGCCATCAAGGCCAGACTTCTGTGGGCTGGGCAACTATTTTCCATTCTAGTCTTGGAAAGCTGGAGCAGTGCTCTCATGGCTTGGGGACTGAAGGAAGAGGGGTTGGGGAAATGGGCGTAAGCACAGCAGAATTGAAAAAGATAAAAATTAAAGTGTAAATTGAGGTCTGTTGATGAGGAGTTAAATGAACTGAGAGACTTTCATTCTTGCTGTCATTTTAGACTGAAGTTTAAATTCAAGAGAGGCAGTGTTCCACCCATGATGCCCCTGGAATTTGTTGGTTGCATTGGAGGCTGTGATGAGATGTTAAAGGAGCTCTTGGACTTGAAGTATTTACACCAGTCGTCCCAGCCGGCATCGTCAGCCAGCCAGCAGGCCAATCACCTGCAGGTCAACAACTCCTTTAACAGAGCCAACGGTGAAAACAGGCACACAAGGGGGCCCAGAAACCCAGCACCGGGACATCTGCTGTCCTTGAATTCAACAAGAACACCCAAGCCTGCTCCTTCAGCTGCTCCAGATGACGGGAACAACGCGGTGGTGTGCAACTGTGGGAATGAAGCCCAGCTGTTAGCTGTGCGCAAGGAAGGGCCCAATCAAGGCAGGAAGTTCTACAAATGCAGCACCAATGCCTGCAACTTTTTTCTATGGGCTGATCAGCAGTCAGAGGACAGAAGCAAAGCAGCTCCGCAGGGCTCTACGCTGCCTCAGCCCTTTGCAGGAAGAGGCCCAATGGGTTTTCAGCACCTGGGAGGAGGGAGAGGCCCGGAGCTCTTTGGAAGCAACAGCTCGGATTCAGGAGGCGGCACAGTCTGTATGTGCAACCAACCAGCCGTCACACGCACCGTGCAAAAGGATGGGCCCAACAAAGGGCGGCAGTTCCACACCTGCTCCAAACCCCGGGAGCAGCAGTGCGGCTTCTTCCAGTGGGCAGATGAAAACACGGCACCAGGTGAGGCTGGGCTTGGGGTTAGGCACGAGGGTTGGAGGCTGTTCTGGAAGCTAAACCGAACATGCTTGGTACATAAACACAGCACTGATGAATCCAGTGCCTTGTAGCAACTAGAATGATTTAAACAGGCTTAGATTTGTCCTTAGTCATCTGCAGCAGCTTACATCACTACAGATTGTGTGTGTTTAACCAAGTCCAGACGCTACATTTCACTACATTGCTCATTCATGATAGTCCCAGTACACAGGTCTGAGCATCCAGCAGGTAGAGGCTTGTGCGTAAACGTCAAGGGTCTGTCTGTCCGTGGCTGGATGAAGCCCAGTGCTCTTTCCAACATTCTCCCAAATTACGGTGCTCAGCATTGTGAGAGCTATTACCAGCTTGGTACAGAGTTGAAGCAACAGCACTGCTTTTGGAGATCTTAAACCCCTTTCTGTCATGCCAGGGAGGCCCTGCTGCTCCTCTGCCCTAGTTTAGGAATGCAGGGAAAAGCCAAGTCTGTCTGAAGCTTTGATCAGAGCTGAAAAACTGAGCATGGCTGCTGTGGGAAGCTGCTGAAAACAAGTACCCATAAAAAAACCTAATCACAAAATAGGGATATGAAAGAAAGCACTGACAGAAGGACAGTAGGCAAAGTACAGAGGTGGGGAAGTGATGTGAGAGATCTTCCAACACCAGCCACCTCCGCCTTAGACATTTGGGCCTAAAGGTAGAATCAAGTTTTCAAAACTACTTAAAACCCAAGTTTTCCTCTGGCACGTTCTGTTGTTTCTGCTTCAGCTGCGGACCAGAGCACGCAACCAGGCAGAGCATTTTCCCCTGCTCTGTTCCCACTAATGCCACAAGACAAATGGACAACATTGAACTGGTCAAACAGACCTGAGGCAAGGGTGGTTTCAGGAATAATCTGAGCAGCTGGGACAGTAAAATCCTTGATCTGCCATTTTGCACTTACCTCGTTTCTCACCTGCTTACATTTTCGAAGGCACTCAATTGCCAGTTGTTTCTCTCCAGGGCCTTCCAGAGACGTCTCTTCAAACCATTTTGGCAGCAGTGGATACTCAAGAGGATTGGGAAGTAAAGCCAAGCGACCAAGCAGTCTCTCCTCAGGAGCCACTGCCAAGAAACCACGGACCTGTAGCATTTGCCACCAGCCTGGCCACACAAGGAAAACCTGCCCGCAAAACCACTAAGCCTGGACAGACTGCTCTGGAGAGCCTGGAAGGGCCAGGGCTGCAAGCTGCTCCAAGAGCAACTACTGCAGAAAGGAACTGGAGTCTAGAAACAAGTGTGGATGCTTTCTGGAAGGGCTGGCTGCAGGCTGCTCCGGCCAAGGGATGCATTACGTGCTGGGGCAGCAAGGGTTGAAGCAGCTTTGAACAGTGGCTCCACTCCTGGTGTCAGCCTTTGTTTTCAGCTGCTCTGCTGAGCAGATTGGAATAGTCTAAACATTTCAAGGAAGTATTTGGAAACAATCTGCAGAGAAAACAGCACTGGATCGAGCCCACCTACAGCTCTCACTGGGGTGGAAGTTGTACGTAACCTTTCTACACAAAGAGCACCAGGATGGAGCCCAGGACTGCTGAGTGCCTCTCAGTCCCAGCTTTCCAGTGTGGAATGTTGTTTTAAGTTCCTAAGTTGACGTTACCTGAGCAACATTCCCGGTTCTTTTGTGTCACAGCACTGGGCTCCTGACTGAGGTTGTCCCTGCCAGTGAGGGAGTGCTGGGTGCAGAGAAGCTGATCCAGTGCTCCCCCTGAAAGGGAAGCTGAGCTGCAGGGCTCAGGCAAAGCCTTCACTTTAAACAGCTCCTGAATTTGAAACCCAGTTCTTCCTCAAACCATGCGCCATGTCTCAGTGATGCTGCTAGCTGGTGGAAGTTATTATTGACAAAAATAAGTTTCTTATTAAAGGATAATTTAATTATTAAATTTGATACAGTGACTACAGGACTACTTAAAATAGTTGTTACTGTAAAAGCATCCACCCAAATCCTGCCCTTTCTCCTCACTCATTGGAAAAACACTGAAAGTTTTTTGGCAGGAGCTCCCTGCAGTTCTTTAGAAGTGAGCAGCAGAGGGGCAGGGAAAGGCATTTTATCTCCACAGCTGCCTCTGCTGCTTCCCCAGGGGAAGAGCCGAGCTGCCTGAGCTGAAGGGAGGGTCTGTTTTCTTGCTCTTAGTTCAAACTGAGCTCCCTGGGAAGCCAGGCTGCGTCTTCCCTCTCTGTTGGAGCTTCCTCAGTACATCAAAGCAAGCAGATCCATAAGATTCCTGTCCTCTCCTGCCAGGGGACTGTGCTCAGTTTTCCCCCAGTGCCTCCAGTGCTGCTCAGGACACAGAGCTGTTCCCAACATCAGCACTGGGTTGACATATGGCACATGGAGCAGCCAGGGGCTGAAGAGTGCTTCAAAGCAGAGGAGATCAGAGCAGCACAGGTTCGCTGTGAGGTCTGCATGACAGAAAGGAGAGCCTTTAGCTCTGCCACAGTCCATCGCTCTCAGCCTAAACCTATGGAGTAACCCAGGAGAACTCGGGTTGCATTTCCCTGTACCACTCACTCCCACGATTAACAGCTGTGGCCTAAAAATACCAACCTGTCGGCTGAAATAACAGGATTAGGAGGCTTTGTAATGCAACCACTGAGATGGTGAAAGCATGGCAAGGTACAGGCAGCAGCCTCTGGGCAGCAGGTTCGGCATTGCTGACAGCATCAACCGACACCAGCGGGCCTGGACTGACCCTGCCGGCGTTCAGGCAGTGGGGTGGTTGGAGCCACTGGGCAGGCACTCTGCAGACATCAGGGCTTGGAAGTAGAGGAGAAAGGCCCTGCAGGACAAGGTCTGACCACCACCGTGCTCTCCACTGGGAGGTTCTCAGTGGCTGGAGGATCACTTCAGCCTTATTGGGGGAAAGGAGACAAATCAGAGCTTGACACAAGAACCAGTTTACACAGGGAAGATTTATTCTCATTGCTGACACCTAGAAGCTGTTTGGAGCAACAAACTAAGGAACCTTCAGACTGGGAGGAAAAGCAAAGGGTTTTTTCCCCTCCCATAAAAAAGATGAGCTGTAAAGGCAACTAAACCACAGCAGCTGCTCACACTCAAGTCCACAGCATTTCTCCATCTCCACCAGTGTGCAAAACCAGCTCTGCCCATTAAATATAAGAATAGATTCCTTTGCCCTGGGACAACAGCCAGAACCAAAGCCTATGAGCAGCCACTCAAACGGAAAAAAAACAAAACAAGATACCCCAACAAAACATACATTCTTAATAAAAAAGCACAAACCACTTCAATTTTTGCAAGCTCTCTGCTCAGAGCACCGTTCCTGTCCTACTTCCCTACCCTGGGGCTCCAGGGGAACAGGACCTCAGGACAGCAGCAGCACACGTGAAATGTCACTGGATGGGGATGCTGGGGTTCGTTGCAGAGCAGGTACCCACAGAGGGATGCTGGCAGCAGCCCACCAGGGAGGGGACGCACAGCCCTGCTGCTGCCTCTGCCAAGGGACAGATAGCAGGAGCCTCCTGGGAGTCAGCAGCTACCATCCTGCCTCCCTTCTGCAGGACATCTTCCAGAAAAACACTGCTGTGGGACCAGGGCCACAAAGCTGTGGTGGCGGGCTGGAAGCATGCCCTGTCCTCAGGGCAGAATGAAGAGGTAGGGCTGAGCTCACCCCTTTTGGCAGCTGAACAGGTTTCCAAAGAACAAGCCCTCGTGTGTGATGGCTGTTCCTCCAGGTCACAACTGGGGCCTTATTTCAGGCTGGCAATTTCAGTTGGGCGCTAGTGAAAGGACCCGCCCAGGATGCTGCATCTCTGGGGTCCAGCAGGACCCAGCAGCAGCAAAAAACTGCTCCCCTCCTACTCCAGCCATTCTCAGAACACGAGGGGAGCCTGATGGCTGAGACAGCGTCAGGACACTGGGAACCTGAGACCAAACATACTTCATGTCAGCTCCCAGCACTCAGGACTCACCTGCAGGGACTCAAGGTGTGGGCTGCACCCACTCCGGGGTTCAGCACAGCCTCCCAGCCACAGGCTCCTCATTCAGCCCCTACCTCTGCTCAGGCACCATTTGTTCAGACAGTAATATTGTTTTCTTATAAAGTGCAAGAACTTTGCCTCTTACTGACTAGGCAACTAGAAGCATCACAATCCTCACAGCGAGGAGCAGCAGATGGGCGAGGAACACCCTATGGTCAGGAGCTCCTGATGCACCAGTCATTCCTCCTTCAGCAGGAGCTCCGGCTCAGATATGGCCCTGTAGAGCATGAAGCCCATCTCATCAATTTCCTCTTCCAACAGCTCGCAGAAAAGGTTGATTTTGTGGTTGAAATAGGAAGGTAGAACTCCTTTCTCCAGGTACCCTACCAGCTCCTCAAGCACCTGCTGGAACCTGTCTGCAAGGCTTTCTTCTGCCCAGTCCAAACTGGTGGCACTGAGGTGAAGGATGACGTGGGTCAAGGTGCTGCCGCTGAGTTTGTGCAAGGCGGGATGGCTCTTGCAGATGCCATTCAGGATGCGAAGGCAGTGCTGCCGAGCCCCAGAGTCACCAGCATCCAGCTCCTTCACTTTCGAGACCTCTGCCCAGTAAAAGCTCTCAAGCCAGAGGTTTTCCACCAGTCCTTCAGGAGGAGCAGCCAAAAGAACTTTGTCCTCCATTTCCACCACCGGGAAGAGGGTGATGCTCAGTTCGAGCTGCTCATGTTTGACTTCCAGCTTCAGCTCCGGGGAGGCCACGACTGGGTGGATGATGCTCCCCAGCAGGCTGCCAATGGCAGGCCAGTTGATGGAGGCCACCAGCATCCTGTGGAGGGTCTCGTTGAGTGCGTTGGAGGAGAGGTACCTGCTCACGATGAACCTATCCCAGGGGCTGCACCCGCGAGGGAAATACTCCAGATCAGTCCTCTTGATCATCCAGTACTGGGGGTTCCTCACCACAGTGTCCTCTCCTGGGATGAGGCTCCAGAGCGCGGTATCGAGGACCACCGGCAGCATGAGGTGGAGGTGGTCGGCCTGCAGTGCCCCGAGGCCATCAAGCAGGGGCCCGCTGAGGAAGAGGCTGCCAAAGGGTAGCTCCGGGCACTTGCTCCGCAGGAAGCTCTGCAGTTGGGAGCAGATGCCCCTGGCCAGCTGTGCGGCGAGAGACACTTGCACCTCGGGGACCACCAGCTGGCTGCTGTAGTGGGAGAGGAGCTTCTCCTGCAGCGTGAGGCAGCGTGGAGGGCTGGGTTCAACCTGAGGAGGCTCTGGAGGGGCAGAGCAGACGCTGTGTTCTGGGAGAAGGGGATGGAGCAGAGGGGAGGGAGAAGTCACAGCTCTGAGCACATCGCCTGCAACTTGCAGTGGCTTCTCCTGATGCAGCTGAGGGGGAGGCTGAGATGGGTGCCCAACTTTCAGCCCACCAGGCTGACCTTGCCAATTTTCACAGCACTTCTCAGCCACATCAGAGCCCAAACTCACCTCAAAACCCAACAGCAACCAGCCCTAACCCACAGCTGGAGACAGGAAACCAGGCTAAGCCCCAGCAGCTGGGCAAGGGAGTCACTGCCAGGGTCTCCACAAGCATCAGCCCCACTGAGACCCACTGCCTGCCCCATCGCTCCAATCCTGCCAATGACCCCACTGTGGGTCTGCTATCTCAGGACCTTCCCCGCCCAGAGCTGGGCTGCTTTCCCACTTGGAGAAACACCAAAAGGCAGCCAGACAAGGCAGCCTTTGTCCACAGCAGCTCCCAAGCGTACCTTCCTCTGGGCAGAGCTGACCCAGAAAATGAGTGCAGCAGACACTGCTCTGGAGGGAACAAAGCCTTCACGGCCTCCACCACACTGTGGTGGCTGAGGAGCCTGGGACATTATCAGAGATGCCATTACCACAGGCATTGCCTAAAAAGGGGCCGCAGCTCAGGAGCCTCCCAGCAGGGCAGACTCAATCGGGTCGGCTTTCCAGTCACCAAGCTAAAAATAACACGAGGCTCCCAGAGCGCTAGGAACAGCCAGTGTGGAGAACACCAAAGTGATCTTCCCAGCCATGGCAGGAGCTGGCACGCACATCCCAAGCCTCACCTGGTGCTGGTGGCCGAGTCAGAGAGAGCAGAGGCTCACTTAGGTCCTCCCTTCTCTGCTTCTTGGGGGGTTTTGGAGTTGCCTTGATTAAAGCCAGGTCCTGCCAGCTCTCCTCCAGTGTCTTCTGCTCCGCTTTGGGATCGCCTTCATCACGAGGGCTGGTGGCTCGATCTATCAGCTGGTGGAAAGGAAAGCCCAGATGGAGAAGTTACTTTGTCCCATTTCCCCACAGTTAGACCTTGAACTAAAGGGGACAACAGCAGAGGCAGCCCCACATGGGAGCTCCACTAGTGAAAACAGAGTATGGGGGCCCAAAGGTGGGAACTTACTTCCCACAGATTTTATGAAGGAACCATAGAATGGTTTGAGTTGGAAGGGACCTTAAAGCCTATCCAGTTCCAACCCCCTGCCATGGACATGGACACCTCCCACCAGACCAGGCTGCTCAAATCCCCATCCAACCTGGCCTTGGAACACCTCCAGGAATGGGGCAGCCACCACTTCTCTGGGCAACCTGTGCCAGGACCTCCCCACCCTCACAGGAAAACATTTCTTATTAAGATCTCATCTCAATTTCCCCTCTTTCAGCTGAAAACCATTACCCCTCATCCTATCCCTGCACTCCCTGATCAAGAGCCCCTCCAAAGCTTTCCAGGAGTCCCTTTCAGTATCGGAAGGCTGCTCTAAGGTCTCCCCGAAGCCTTCTCTTCTCCAGGCTGAACAACCCCAACTCTCCCAGCCTGTCCTCATAGCAGAGGTGCTCCAGCCCTTGGATCATCTTCGTGGCCTCCTCTGCACTTGCTCCAACAGATCCACATCCTTCCTATGCTGAGGACTCCAGATCTGG
This sequence comes from Dromococcyx pavoninus, assembly GCA_033558185.1. Taxonomy (NCBI): domain Eukaryota; kingdom Metazoa; phylum Chordata; class Aves; order Cuculiformes; family Neomorphidae; genus Dromococcyx; species Dromococcyx pavoninus. Next base: position 1,063 of record JAUMJL010002521.1, on the reverse strand, counting down.
ATGCAGGACTCCAGGTGAGGTCTCACCAGAGCAGAGGGGCAGAATAGCCTCCCTCACCCTACTGGTCCCACTTTGGATGCAGCCCAGGACACAGCTGCTTTCTGGGCTGCAGGCACACATTGCCAAGAGCTCACATTTTAAGTGGAAAAGATTTCCAAAAGGGAATTAAGCCCAAGGTGGATTTCTGGATGTGCTGTCCCAGGCAAATGGTTTGTGGGTGCCCCTGCAGGGTGGGAGCAGGTGGCTCCATGCCCATGATACTGCCACCATTCCAACCAGATGCAAGGGACCCGCTCTACAGCTCAGGAACAGCCAGCGAGGTTTGGAGTGCACCCTCCCCTGCCATAACTGGGGAGCGGAGCGCCAGCCTTACCCTCTTGACGGCCAGCGTGGCGATGGCGAGCACGGCCGCGCCGCTGACACCCAGCACAAGCCTGGCATTGGCCAACAGGAGGTCGAGCACGCTGCCCAGCCCGCCGTCCTCCTGCCGCTTGCCCCGCTCCATGGTCACCCTGCAGAATGGGAGAGGGGCAGCGGGATCTCACCCGGCACGAGGGACATAGAGCCCGCAGGACGGGAGGGGTTTGGGGAATAAGGGGGGTTAGAGAATGAAGCAGGGGGTGTTGGAGAGGCGAGGGAACGGGGAAGATCTGGGGAATGGAGTGTTGAATGGGGGGATTAGGGAATGTGATGATTAGGAAAGGGGGGGATTTGGGGAATAGATGGGGAGTTGAATGGGGGGTTTAGGGAATTCGGGAATGAGGGAGGGGGTGTAGGGAATGGGGGGAAATTTTTTCCCCGCCTCCCGCCACCTCCGGGGCAAAGGCTCCCGCCGGCGGGACAACTGGGTGCGGCGGAGCAAGGGTCACCCCTGGCATGACTCCCCTGCTCCGGGCCGGCCCTACCACCGGGGACTGGCCCCGCAGAGTCCCAACGCCTCAAGGGCAGGGCCAGAGCGGGACTACCCTCCCGTTCCCTTCCTCCGTCTCCGCACTCACCCCGCAAGCCAGCGACTCCGCAGCACCCGCGCCGCTCCAGCCAATAGGAGCGCGGGCGTCCAACC
>JAUMJL010002520.1:0-11633 GCA_033558185.1 Dromococcyx pavoninus | reverse complement strand
GGTCCGTGGGTTCCCCCCGGGGTCCGCAGGTGCCCCGTTGCCAGCGGGTGTCCCTGGGGTCCACGGGTGCCCCTGGGGTCTGTGGGTGCCTCTGGGCACAGTGGGGTGTCCCTGTGGTCTGTGGGTGCCCCTGGGGTTCGTGGGTGTCTCTGGGGCCCGTGGGGTGCCCCTGGGGTCTGTGGGGTGCCCCTGGGGGCTATGGGTGACCCTGGGGTCTGTGGGGTGACCCCAGGGACAGTGGGGTGCCCCTAGAGGCTGTGGGTGCTCCTGGGAGCTGTAGGGTGACCCTAGGGGACAGTTGGGTGCCCCTGGGGACTGTGGGTGCCCCTGGAAGCTGTGGGGTGCCCCTGGGGTCCGTGGGTGCCCCTGGGGTCCGCGGGTGCCTCGGTGCCAGCGGGTGCCCCCGTGTCCAGGTCGGGTACAGCGTCCGGTTCGAGGATTGCACCTCGGAGAGAACGGTGATCAAATACCTGACCGACGGCACCCTGCTGAGGGAGCTGCTGACAGAGCCTGACCTGGGGTCCTACAGGTGACACCGGGGGGCACCGGGGACACGGGGGCGAGGGGGCACCTGGGGGGGGCACTGGGGACACTGGGGGGGGGGGGGGGGGAGAGAGGGGGGGCACTGGGGAAACGGGGAGAGGGGGAGAGAGTGGGACACGGGGAGGCACCAGGGACATGGGAGGGGCACCGAGGACATGGGGAGGGGGGGGAGAGAAGGGGGACATGGGAGGGGCACCGGGGACACGGGGGGGGGGCACTGGGGACGTGGGGGGGGGAGGGAGTGAGGAGGGGGCACCAGGGACATGGGGGGGGGGGGGGGGCGGCACTGGGGACACTGGGGGGGAGAGAGCTGGGGGGGGGCACTGGGGACATGGGGGGGGGGAGGGAGTGAGGAGGGGGCACCAGGGACATGGGGGGGGGGGGGGCGGCACTGGGGACACTGGGGGGGAGAGAGCTGGGGGGAGGCACTGGGGACATTGGGGGGGGAGGGAGTGAGGAGGGGGCACCAGGGACACGGGGGGGGGAGGGAGTGAGGAGGGGGCACCAGGGACACGGTGGGGGGGGGGGCGGCACTGGGGACACTGGGGGGGAGAGAGCTGGGGGGAGGCACTGGGGACATGGGGGGAGGAGGGAGTGAGGATGGGGCACCAGGGACACGGGGATAGGGGGGCACTGGGGACACCAGGGGATGGCAGCTAACCTGTCCCTGTGTCCCCCTGTCCCCGTGTCCCCCCGTGTCCCCCATCACCCCCTGTGTCCCCCCGTGTCCCCCTGTCCCCTCATCCCCGCGTCCCCCCGCGTCCCCCCTCAGCGTGATCATGGTGGACGAGGCGCACGAGCGCTCTCTGCACACGGACGTTCTCTTCGGGCTGCTGAAGGACATCGCGCGCTTCCGGCCGCGCCTCAAGGTGTTGGTGGCCTCGGCCACCCTCGACACCCAACGCTTCTCCGCCTTCTTCGACCACGCGCCCGTCTTCCGCATCCCCGGGCGCCGCTTCCCCGTCGACATCTACTACACCAAGGTGGGGACGGGGGGACAGAGGGACAGAGGGACAGGGGGACAGAGGGACAGGGAGACACATCTACTACACCAAGGTGGGGACAGGGACACAGGGACAGGGGGACAGAGGGACAGAGGGACAGAGGACAGAGGGGCAGGGGGACACATCTACTACACCAAGGTGGGGACGGGGGGACAGAGGGACAGAGGGACAGAGGGACAGGGGGACAGGGGGACACATCTACTACACCAAGGTGGGGACGGGGGGACAGGGGGACAGAGGACAGAGGGACAGGGACAGGGGGACACATCTACTACACCAAGGTGGGGACGGGGGGACAGGGGGACAGAAGGACAGAGGGACAGGGGGACACATCTACTACACCAAGGTGGGGACAGGGAGACAGGGACAGGGGGACAGAAGGACAGAGGGACAGGGGGTCAAATCTGCTACGCCAAGGTGGGGACAGAGGGACAGGGGGACAGGGACAGGGGGACAGAGGGACAGGGACAGGGGGACATATCTACTACACCAAGGTGGGAACAGGGGAGACAGAGACAGGGGGACAGAGGACAGAGGGACAGGGGGACAGAAGGACAGAGGGTCACATCTACTACACCAAGGTGGGGACAGAGGGACAGGGGGACAGGGACAGGGGGACAGGGGGACACATCTGCTACACCAAGGTGGGGACAGGGGAGACAGGGACAGGGGGACAGGGACAGGGGGACAGGGGGACACATCTACTACACCAAGGTGGGGACAGAGGGACAGGGGGACATAGGGACAAAGGGATAGGGGACTCGGGGACAGGGATAGGGAAGGGTGGGACACAGGGACAGGGCGACACTGGGGTAGGGGGACAGGGACAGGGGACCCCCAGGGACACAGGGATGGGGGGAACATGGGGGGACAGGGACAGGGGACAAGGGGGGGGACACAGGGGACACATAGGGACTGGGAAGGGCAGAGTGGAACAGGGGGGTGTGGGGATTGGGGGACACTGAGCATTGGGGTAGGAAGGGAGGCAGGGGACACCCGGGACCCCTTGGGGACACCAGAGCTGATGTCCCCCGCGCTGTCCCCTCCCCTCTCCAGGCACCCGAGGCCGATTACCTGGAGGCGTGCGTGGTGTCAGTGCTGCAGATCCACGTCACCCAGCCCCCCGGAGACATCCTCGTCTTCCTCACCGGCCAGGTGGGTGTCCCCTGTCACCCCCTGTCACCCCCTGTCTCCCTTTGTCACCTCCTGTCACCCCGTGTCTCCGTGTCCCTGTATCCCACCACTGTGCGGTGACAGGAGGAGATTGAGGCTGCTGCTGCTGCCGGGGCTCCCCCGGTGTCCCCAGTGTCCCCCCCGGTGTCCCTGGTGTCCCCAGTGTCCCCCCCGGTGTCCCCAATGTGCCCCCTGGTGTCCCCAATGTCCCCCCTGTCCCCGTTGTCCCCTCAGGAGGAGATGGAGGCGTGCGTGGAGCTGCTCCAGGAGCATTGCCACCACCTGGGCTTCCCATGTCCCTGACTCATGTGTCCCCCTCGATGTCCCTGGTGTCCCCAGTGTCCCCCCCGGTGTCCCCAATGTGCCCCCCGGTGTCCCCAATGTCCCCCCGGTGTCCCCAATGTCCCCGTTGTCCCCTCAGGAGGAGATCGAGGCGTGCGTGGAGCTGCTCCAGGAGCGCTGCCGCCGCCTGGGCTTCCCCTGTCCCTGACTCCTGTGTCCCCCTCGATGTCCCTGGTGTCCCCAATGTGCCCCCCGGTGTCCCCAATGTGCCCCCCGGTGTCCCCAATGTGCCCCCTGGTGTCCCCAATGTCCCCCCTGTCCCCGTTGTCCCCTCAGGAGGAGATCGAGGCGTGCGTGGAGCTGCTCCAGGAGCGCTGCCGCCGCCTGGGCTCCCCCTGTCCCTGACTCCTGTGTCCCCCTCGATGTCCCTGGTGTCCCCAGTGTCCCCCCCGGTGTCCCTGGTGTCCCCAGTGTCCCCCCCGGTGTCCCCAATGTGCCCCCCGGTGTCCCCAATGTCCCCCCTGTCCCCGTTGTCCCCAATGTCCCCGTTGTCCCCTCAGGAGGAGATCGAGGCGTGCGTGGAGCTGCTCCAGGAGCGCTGCCGCCGCCTGGGCTCGCGGCTGCCGGAGCTGCTGGTTCTGCCCATCTACGCCAACCTCCCGTCGGACATGCAGGCGCGGATCTTCGAGCCCACCCCGCCCGGAGCCCGCAAGGTGGGGCGGGGCCTGTGGAGGGGCGTGGCCTGAGAGGGGCGTGGCCTGTGGAGGGGGTGGGACCTGCAGAGAGCGAGCAAGGCCCGAGGAGTGGTGGGGCCTGAGGGAGGGGGCGGGGCTATGGAGGGGTGGGGTGGGGCCTGTGAAGGAGGGGTGCCTGTGGGAGGGGCCTGTGAAAGGGGCGGGGCGTGTGGAGAGGGTGGGGCCTGAGGAGGAGGGGCAGGGGTGGAGGGGTGGGGCCTGGGGAGGAGGCGGGGTCTGAGGAGGGGGTGGGGCCTGTGGAGGAGGGGGTGGGGCCTGGGAAGGGGAGGGGTTTGTGGAGGGGGCATGGTCTGGGAGGATGGGGTGGAGGGGCGGGGCCTGGGGAGTGGTGGGGCCTATGGAGGAGGGGATGTGGCCTGGGAAGGGGTTGTGGTCTGGGAGGGTGGGTGTGGAGAGGAGGGGCCTGAGGAGTGGTGGGGCCTATGGAGGAGGGGGTGAGGCCTTTGGGGAGGGGGAGTGGCCTGGGAATAGGGTGGGGCCTGAGGAGGAGGGGTGGGGTCTGGGGAGGAGGCGTGGCCTGGGATCCAAGGAAGTGGTGCTGAGAGGGTGGGGTCTGAGGGGGTGGGGCCTGGGGAAGGGGAGGGACCTGAGGAGGGGGGAGCTGAGGAGGGGGTGGGGCCTAAAGAGGTGGGGCAATAACTGGTCTAAATGGGAAGGGCCTGATAGGTTGAGGTCTAAGAGGAGGCGGTGCCTAATGGGGTGGGGTACAAAAGGTGTGGGGCCTGAGCGGGCGGGGCTGAAAGGGAGGGTGGGGTCTAGAGGAGGGGTCGTGGCATGGGTGTGGGCGTGGCCTGCAGCGTGCCCCGCCCTCCCCACAGGTGGTGGTGGCCACCAACATCGCGGAGACGTCGGTGACGATCGATGGCATCGTCTACGTGCTGGACCCCGGCTTCTGCAAGCAGAAGAGCTACAGCGCCCGCACCGGCATGGAGTCGCTCGTCGTCACGCCCTGCTCGCGGGTACCCACTGCCACGCCCACTGCCACGCCCACTGCTGCCCCCCCCTCGCTCGCGGGTACCCCCGGGTCATCCCTTCCACAGGCCCCACCCTCTCAGACCCTGCCTGCCTTCGGCCACACCCATCCACAGACCACACCCCCAATTGGCCACACCCCCAATTGACCACACCCCCATTGGCCACACCTCTTCATAGGCCACAGTCCTCCATTGGCTCCACCCCACCCATAGGCCCCACCCCATCCATAGGCCCCATCCCATCATAGGCCACACCCCTCCATAGCACCCACTTTGTCATAGGCCCCCACCCCCTCCACAGGCCCACCCCCTCCACAGGCCCCACCCCCTCCACAGGCCCCACCCCCTCCACAGGCCCCCACCCCCTCCACAGGCCCCACCCACTTCCACAGCCCCCACCCCCTTCCACAGCCCCCACCCCCTCCACAGGCCCCACCCCCTTCCACAGGCCACACCCCTCCACAGGCCACACCCCTTTCCACAGGCCACACCTCCTTCCACAGCCCACACCCCCAAACCCATCCCTCAGGCCCCGCCCCCTCCCTAGGCCCCACCCCATCATAGGCCCCACCCCCTGCTCCCTGGGTCCCCATCCCTCTGGGTCCCCACGGGCAGCCGTGTCCCTGTCCCCTCTGTGCCCCCCCCAAGGTCCCCTCGTGTCCCTTGTCCCCCCCCATCCCTGTCCCCCCCGGTGACGTCGGTGCCGTCGGTGCCCGCAGGCCTCAGCCAATCAGCGCGCGGGCCGGGCGGGCCGGGTGGCGCCCGGGAAGTGCTTCCGGCTCTACACGGCCTGGGCCTTCCAGCACGAGCTGGAGGAGGCACCGGTGCCCGAGATCCAGCGCTGCGACCTGGGCTCCCTCGTGCTGCTGCTCAAGAGCCTCGGTGAGGGGCGTGGGGGGCACTGGGGGGCACTGGGGGGGCTCAGAGCATCCTGGGGGGCACTGGAGGGGTGCTCAGAGCATCCTGGGGGGCACTGGGGGGGGGGCTCAGAGCATCCTGGGGGCACTGGGGGGGTGCCCAGAGCATCCTGGGGGCACTGGGGGGGGCTCAGAGCATCCTGGGGGGCACTGGGGGGGTGTTCAGAGCATCCTGGGGGGCACTGGGGGGGGCTCAGAGCATCCTGGGGGCACTGGAGGGGTGCTGAGAGCATCCTGGGGGGCACTGGGGGGGGGCTCAGAGCATCCTGGGGGGCACTGGGGGGTGCTCAGAGCATCCTGGGGGCACTGGGGGGGTGCTCAGAGCATCCTGGGGGGCACTGGGGGGGGCTCAGAGCATCCTGGGGGGCACTGGGGGGGTGTTCAGAGCATCCTGGGGGGCACTGGGGGGGGCTCAGAGCATCCTGGGGGGCACTGGGGGGGTGTTCAGAGCATCCTGGGGGGCACTGGGGGGGGCTCAGAGCATCCTGGGGCACTGGAGGGGTGCTGAGAGCATCCTGGGGGGCACTGGGGGGGGGCTCAGAGCATCCTGGGGGCACTGGGGGGGTGCTCAGAGCATCCTGGGGGGCACTGGGGGGGGCTCAGAGCATCCTGGGGGGCACTGGGGGGGTGTTCAGAGCATCCTGGGGGGCACTGGGGGGGTGCTCAGAGCATCCTGGGGGGCACTGGAGGGGGCTCAGAGCATCCTGGGGGGCACTGGGGGGGGCTCAGAGCATCCTGGGGGGCACTGGGGGGGTGTTCAGAGCATCCTGGGGGGCACTGGAGGGGTGTTCAGAGCGTCCTGGGGGGCACTGGAGGGGTGCTCAGAGCATCCTGGGGGGCACTGGGGGGGGCTCAGAGCATCCTGGGGGGCACTGGGGGGCCCTGGGGGGGGGAGGGTCAGAGCATCCCCAGGGCTCAGGGTGCCCCTCTAGGTCTCAGGGCGCTTCCCAGGGTCTCGGCTGCCCCCAGGGCTTGGGGTGCCCCCCAGGATCTCAGGTGCCCCCCCAGGGTCTCGGGTGCCCCCCAGGATCTTGTGTGCCCCCCCCCAAGGACTCAGGTGCCCCCCAGGGTCTTGTGTGCCCCTCCAGGTCTCAGGGTGCCCCCCAGGGCTCAGGTGCCCTCCGCGGTCTCGGGGTGCCCCCCAGGGTCTCGGGTGCCCCCCAGGGTCTCAGTGCCCCCCAGGGTGACAGCGGGTGCCCCCCAGGGTCTCGGGTGCCCCCCCAGGATCTCTGGTGCCCCCCAGGGTCTCAGTGCCCCCCAGGGTGACAGCGGGTGCCCCTCCAGGTCTCAGGGTGCCCTCCAGGATCTCGAGTGCCCCCCCAGGGTCTCGGGTGTCCCTCCAGGTCTCAGGGTGCCCCCCAGGATCTCGGGTGCCCCCCCAGGGTCTCGGGTGCCCCCCAGGGTCTCGGGTGCCCCCCAGGGTGACAGCGGGTGCCCCTCCAGATCTCAGGGTGCCCCCCCAGGATCTCGGGTGCTCCCCAGGGTCTCGGGTGTCCCTCCAGGTCTCAGGGTGCCCCCCAGGATCTCGGGTGCCCCCCCAGGGTCTCGGGTGCCCCCAGGATCTCGGGTGCCCCCCCCAGGGTCTCGGGTGCCCCCCAGGGTCTCGGGTGCCCCCCAGGATCTCGAGTGCTCCCCAGGGTCTCGGGTGCCCCCCCCAGGATCTCTGGTGCCCCCCAGGGTGACAGCGGGTGCCCCTCCAGATCTCAGGGTGCCCCCCCCAGGGTCTCGGGTGCCCCCCCAGGGTCTCGGGTGCCCCCCAGGGTGACAGCGGGCGCCGCCCTCGTCCCCAGGGATCAACGACCTCATCCACTTCGACTTCCTGGACCCCCCCCCCCCATGAGACTCTGGTGCTGGCGCTGGAGCAGCTCTACGCCCTGGGGGCCCTCAACCACCTGGGAGAGCTCACCACGGTACTGGGAGCACTGGGAGGGACTGGGAGGGACTGAGGGGGTGGGGAGGGACCTCCTGGGTGAGCTCACCACGGTACTGGGAGCACTGGGATGGACTGGGGGCACTAGGGGGTTAGGGATGGACCTCCTGGGAGAGCTCACCACGGTACTGGGAGCACTGGGACGGACTGGGAGGGACTGGCGGGGTGGGGAGGGACCTCCTGGGTGAGGTCAATGTGGGACTGGGAACACTGGGAGGGTGGGGATGGACCTCCCGGGGGGTCCCTGGGGTGCCGGGGGGATCAGTGGGAGGTCCCTGGGGGTCCCTGGGTGCCCTAGGCACCCGCGGGGTTACTGGGGGGGGTCACTGAGGGGGTCCGTGGGAGCACTGGGGATCCCGGGGGCTCCCTGGGGGGTCCCTGGGCACCCTTGGGGTTCCCGGGGGGGGGGAATCCCTGGGTGCCCCCCGGAGGGGGGGTGTCCCGGGGTCTCAGGGGGTCCCCGTCCCCAGCTGGGCCGGCGCATGGCGGAGCTGCCGGTGCAGCCCATGTTGGCCAAGATGATCCTGGCGTCGGAGCAGTGAGTGTAGGGGGGGCCGGGACCCCCCCCCCCGGGGCACCCCCCCCACCCTGTGTCACCCCCCTGTGGCCCCCCCATGCCCCCCTCACACCCCCATCTCCCCTTCTCCCCCTCTCGCTCCTGTGCCCCCCTCTCCTCTCACGCTCCCTCTCCCCCCCCCATGCCCCCCGATGCCCCCCCCAACACCCATACCCCCCCTTCCCCTCACCCCCCTGTGCCCCCCCATGCCCCTCCTCAGCCCTCACGCCTCCTCACCCCCCGTGCTCCCCCCTCTCCCCCTCACCCCCTGTGCCCCCCCGGGCCCTCCATGCTCCCCTCACCCCCCTATGCCATCCCCGTGCCCCCCATGCCCCCTCTCACTCCCCTCACCCCCCGCCCCCCCCACCCCTGTGCCCCCCCTCACCCCCCATGCCCTCATCCCCCCATCCCCCCTCACCCCCCCTCTGTGTTCCCCCGTGCCCCCCCCCCATCTTCCCTCGCCCCTCCTCACCCCTGTGCCCCCCTCACCCCCCCCACCCCTGTGCCCCCCCACCTTTTCTCACTCCCCAGTGCCCCCCATCTCCCCTCACCCCTCGTGCTCCCTCACCCACATGCCCCCCCTCAACCCCGTGCCCCCCCTCACCTCATGCCCCCCCTCACCTTCCTCAACCCTTGTGCCCCCCTGTGCCCCCCCTCACCCCTCCGTGCCCCCTCTGTGCCCCCCTCACCCCTCATGTCCCGTCCTGTGTCCCCCATGACCCCCTCACCCCCGTGCCCCCCCTCACTCCCCGTACCCCCTGTGCCGCCTCGTCCCCCCCATCCCTGTGCCCCCCCTCAGCCCCGTGCCCCCCCCTCACCCCCCGTGCCCCCCCCCCGTGCCCCCCAGGTTCGGTTGCACGGAGGAGGTGCTCTCGGTGGCCGCGATGCTCTCGGTCAACAACGCCATCTTTTACCGGCCCAAGGACCGGGCCCTGCACGCCGACAGCGCCCGCAGGGGCTTCCACCTGCCCGGGGGGGACCACCTGGTGCTGCTCAACGTCTACAACCAGGTGGGGGGCACGGGGGGGGCACCTGGGACCACCCGGTGCTGCTCAAGGGCTGCAACCAGGAGTGGGGGGCACGGGGGGTGCTCCTGGGGTGGCACAGGGTGGGTGCCAGGTTCGGGCACTGACTGTGTTCCTGTGTCCCCCCCCCACTTTCCCTGTGTCCCTCTGTCCCCCCCTGTCCCTGTGTCCCCCCGTGTCACCCCCCATTCTCCCTGTTGCCCCCCGTGTCCCCCATGTGCCCCCCGTGTCCCCCAATCCCCCTCCCATGTCCCCCTGTCCCTGCTATCCCTGTGTCCCCTCCTGTTGCCCCCCATCCCCTCCCATGTCCCCCTGTCTTCCTGTGGCCCCCATCCCTTTGTCCCCCCTGTCCCCCCCGTGTCCCCGTCGCCCCTGTGTCCCCCCGTGTGTCCCCCCATCCCCGCTGTCCCCTTTCCCCCTTCTGTGTCCCCCCCATTCCTGTGTCCCCCAATCCCCCCATGTCCCCTCCGTGTGTCCCCCTGTCCCTGCTGTCCCTGTGTCCCCCCCCGTGCCCCCCATTCCCCCCTGTCCCTGTGTCCCCCCCGTGTCCCCCGTCCCTGCTGTCCCCTGTCCCTGTGTCCCCCTGTCCCTGTGTCCCCCTGTCCCCGTGTGCCCCCCGTGTTCCCCTGTCCCCTCTGTCCCCGTCCCCTCGGTCCCCATGTGCCCCCCATCCCTCTGTCCCCGTGCCCTGTCCCCATGTGCCCCCTGTGTCCCCGTCCCCGTGTGCCCCCTGTGTCCCCCTGTCCCCTCTGTCCCCCTGTCCCCTCTGTCCCCGTGTGCCCCCCGTGTCCCCCTGTTCCCCCCTGCCCCCCCTGTCCCCCCCTGTCCCCCCTGTCCCCTCTGTCCCCGTGTGCCCCCCCTGTCCCCCCGGTGTCCCCCCTGTCCCCCCCGTGCCCCCGCAGTGGGTGTCGAGCGGGCACTCCCTGCAGTGGTGCTACGAGCACTTCGTGCAGGCGCGGTCGCTGCGCCGGGCGCGGGACGTGCGGGAGCAGCTCGAGGGGCTCCTGGAGCGCGTGGAGGTGACGCCGAGCTCCTGCGCCCCCGACTACGGCCCCGTGCGCAAGGTCAGGGACCCCAGACACCCCAGAGCACCCCAAAACACCCCAAACCAACCCAAAACCACCCCAGAACACCCCAAAAACACCCCAAAAACACCCCAAACCAACCCAAAACACCCCAAACCAACCCAAAACCACCCCAGAACACCCCAAAAACACCCCAAACCAACCCAAAACACCCCAAAACCACCCCAAACCAACCCAAAACCACCCCAAAACCACCCAAAACACCCCAAAAACACCCCAACCACATTTCCCCCCTTTATTCCCCCCCCACTGACCCCCCCCTCACTTCCCCCCATATTTCCCCCCCCGCTCACCCCCACTGACCCCCCCCCATATTCTCCCCCCCATATCCCTCCCCACGGCCCCCCCCCCATTCCCCCCCCCCTGTACCTGATCCCTCTCTCAGTGTCCCCCCCCCCCACTGACACCCTCCTGTGCCCCCCCTGCCCCTCCCTCTCCTGGTGTCTGTCCCCCCCCCCCACTGATGCCCCCCTGTCCCCCCTCTGCTCCCCCTCTACCCCAGTGTCCCCCCCATCCCCACTGATGCCCCCCTGTTCCCCCTCTGCCCCCCCTCTCCCCCGGTGTCCCCCCCATCCCCACTGATGCCCTCCCGTGCCCCCCTCTCTCTCCCCGTGCCCCCCCCTCTCCCGGTGTCCCCCCCCCTCTCCCGGTGTCCCCCCCCTCTCTCCTGGTGTCCCCCCCTCCCCACTGACGCCCCCCCCCCTCTCCCGGTGTCCCCCACCCATTTCCCTGGTGTCCCCCCCCTCCCCACTGACGCCCCCCCTATGCCCCCCCTCTCCCTCCTGGTGTCCCCCCCTCCCCACTGACGCCCCCCCCCCATGCCCCCCTCTCTCTCCCGGTGTCCCCCCCTCCGCACTGACGCCCCCCCCTGTGCCCCCCCTCTCCCTCCCGGTGTCCCCCCCTCCCCACTGACGCCCCTCCCCGTGCCCCTCTCTCTCTCCCGGTGTCCTCCCCTCCGCACTGACGCCCCCCCCGTGCCCCCCCTCTCCCCCCCAGTGTCCCCCTCTCCGCACTGACGCCCCCCCCCAAACCCCCCTCTCTCTCCTGGTGCCTCCCCCTCCGCACTGACGCCCCCCCCGTGCCCCCCTCTCCCTCCCGGTGTCCCCCCCTCTGCACTGACGCCCCCCCCGTGCCCCCCTCTCCCTCCCGGTGTCCCCCCCTCCCCACTGACGCCCCCCCCCATGCCCCCCTCTCCATCCCGGTGCCTCCCCCTCCGCACTGACGCCCCCCCCCATGCCCCCCCTCTCTCTCCCGGTGTCCCCCCCTCCGCACTGACGCCCCCCCCCATGCCCCCCCTCTCTCTCCCGGTGTCCCCCCCTCCCCACTGACGCCCCTCCCCGTGCCCCTCTCTCTCTCCCGGTGTCCCCCCCTCCGCACTGACGCCCCCCC